>CAJQZJ010034157.1:550849-562704 GCA_907164525.1 Lophiomys imhausi | reverse complement strand
TTCCTTCCTTCCTTCCTTCCTTCCTTCCTTCCTTCCTTCCTTCCTTCTTTCCTTTCATGTCCTCATTTTTATTTTTCCCTTGTATCTTTGCTTCAGTCACACTACAGATGTTTTTCTCTAGTTCATTGACATTGTCCTTCTAGCTGCTGAGTGCCATTCCTGCTTTCCTTTCTGGAGGTATTTATTTCTCCTCAGTATTCCCTCCTGGACAGTTTAGTTGGCTGTTCTATTTTAGGCCACAGCATATTATCACTGTATCCTCTCCACTTTCTGTTCTCCACAGTACTTATTGACATCTGATATTATATTAAATTGCTCTGAAAAAGAATGATTTTTTTAAGGATGGGCCTGGATCATTCTCTGTCTTCTCATGGGAACACATCTTTGCACAATGTGAACTTTTTCTTGCTGTCTTTGGCTGCAAGCAGTTTCTGGTGATAATCAAGTGCTCTGCATTGGTTAAATACTTACATGGAAAGAATTTATGTTGTACTTTGTGCCAGATATATTTGTAAGAAATAAATATTCATGTTTTCTTGGATTTCCCAAAATTAACAAGATTTAAGATTTGTAAAGTGAAAAACATTTAATAATGGGAGGGCCCAGTTGATGTCAGTTGTCATTTACTGGGCCGAGTCTCTATAGTAGACACAATTCTGTACACTTAAGGTTTTAAATGATGGTAAATGTTTGGATTTTAAAAACATCTATGATGTTTATTTTTTGTCCATTATAGGAAGCAATTCATAGCATTCCTGGGGTTTGAGGCAATGAGCTCCCCTATAAAAGGGTTGAGATGTCATGAGGGTGACCCTACAATGCTGACCTTTCTCCATCACTGAGTGTCCAGTGTTGAAAGTGTTCAACTAAACAAAATTGAACATAACAATTTTAGGATACTATTTAAATGTCGGAGCATGACTTCACCCACCAAACTTAGCCTTAGTCTTTATGTAGTTCTCCCAGTGGTACTGCGTAGCAGAATAGACATAGTCTCTGTTTCTCTAAGCCAATAGTTAGCTCTGAAGTCTACTTGATAGGAGCTCTTGCTAGTGCTATCCAAAGATATACCTGATGTTAGGCATAGAAACAAACATTCCTCTTCAGCCTACTGAGGGTATCCTGGAAGTGTGGCCAGGAACATGTAGGTTGTTTTCTCCTCCTCAGGTGGAACGCTCAACATCTGCCTGTAGGGAATAATGAGAGAGGTATGTGTACTCACAGTGAGTAGAGATCTCAAGTGCTGCTCTCACAATTATGTCATCGGGCAGTGGGTGAGAGGGTTCACGTTGTAGTTTGAATACATGCTCTTTCTTGCTTCCTTTTGTTTGTTAAGATCCTGGATGATGTTACACACTTGAAGACACCACGTACTTCAGAGGTAAGACTTGGAGGAATCAATCTGGAACTGATCTGGAAGCCTCCTCTTTGAGGACTGGCTTCTAAAATACTATACATTTATAGAGAGTATTGAGAGAAATGATACAGATATAGATCCAGGTAGATATAAGTATAGATAGTACAATTAAAGAAGAAGAGGTCAATAATTCGCGAGTGCTTGAAGAAGACGTGGCAGGAGGAAGAAGGTGAAGGACATAAACACAATACAAAATCATGTATAAAATTCTCAAAAATTTAAGTAAAATAACGAAATAAAAACCAACTGTAGTCACCCAGATGCTGTGTGCCTTCTCCAGCAGCCATGTTCCAGCTGTTGCTGTGTTCTCTGCGCTGCCTTTGGGGTATGTGCTGGACACCGTGTTCAGTGGTGAAGATTCAGGGCAGCGGCCTTTCCAGAATAATAACTGTGAGGCTTTGGTCACACTTAATCCAGTGTTGTAGGATGGGAAATAGTCGAACAACAGAGCGAACGCCACTGTATCTCGCTCTTCCATTCTCTTTGTCTTCCTTCCATCAGAACTCTCCAGGAAAGACTATTTAAAGGCAACAGTGCCCTCTGATTTCAACAGTAGGCATCCCATCTGATGGATTTCAAAGGATTGCTGCTCTCCTTGAAGCTGAGGCCTGTAGCATACATAAGGGGCCTCTCCCCAGAAACATGTTTTCTGGTTTCTACGGGAGTGGGCCAAGTGACAAGTGACAGATGAGGCGTGTGTTTCTAGGTAGGAGCAGGCTGGCTGGGTGGAGGAAGCCTGTGGAAACTGTGTGCCTGAGATGCAGAGTTGTGCCCCCCCCCGCCCCCCGCCGTCTGCTTGGCTCTAGGCCAGCACTCTCTGACTCTGGTAAGCTGGAATCTGTCAATCTTGCTGTGGGTATCAGTTACTTAAAATCGTATGTGCACAAGTTGGGTTGGCATGGCCATGCATTTTTACTCTGGCAAGTGGTGCCTCTGGCATGAACACGTATCAGTGTGACAATTCTTTACATATAAGGAACACTTGGTTCATGTTACAAAGAGGAGGGGCCTACATACTGGTTTTATATAAGTTTCAACTCCGCATGGAACTTACTCTTGTCCTTTAATTGCCACAGAACCATGAACTGCTGTCCTTCGGGAAAACAATCCTTGGTGATTATAAGGATATATTGAATGTCTTCAGTTATGAAATCTGGATACCTTGTATTTTTCTAAACATTGTTTTATTGAAAAAAAATAGGGACAAACTGAAAGAACTGACTCTGAAATGCCTGGAATTAGGCACTTACCTATTTTGGTTTCTGCTGCAGTTCTGCTAGTTTAAGATACTGCCTCAAGCAAGGAAAGAACAGTCAGAAGATGCTTCCATCTTTCTGCATGTTTAGTAATTAGAAGTTAAACAAAACACATTTTATGTATGGGTTAGTGGAAAGTTTTGCTTTTTGTAACAGTGGGGTAAATGTTTAACTGTGTGTACTTGACAGTTCTTTTATGGGAGACTAGTCCAGTAAATTTGTCAGCCATCCATCTATCTGCACATACAGAGTCCTTGTGGGTGATCTTTGGGACTCAGGCTTCTTTTCTGTTTGCTGTGTCATCTTGGTGTGTGGCTTTTGTCTTCATATTTGGCTGTTAGAGGGTGAAAGTTATCTGTTACCAACAGTGTGTCCTTTACCAGGTGAAGAAGGCAGCAAATGGAGGGACTGAAGCAGGCCCTACCTCTTTCTCAGCAGCAGGGGTATGAAGTAGACAGTGGCACCATCTGCTCCATGTCTCTGAGCTATTGAAATTGATTACCTGGCTAGCTTTTGTATGCTTTCCTTTGTCTAGTTCATATTCTTCGAAAATTGTGTACTTAGGGGAAAAAACAAAAACAAGAATGTATGTGCTTTTGTATATCTTCTTAATAGAGAATTATGTATACACACATCTTTCCTCTTGCATATATGGTTTGATATTTGGGTTTTTTTTTTTAGTACAAATAAGTTGTTGATATTTTAAATTTTTTGTTGTAGCCTTGAGTCTTAGTTACTGTTGCTGTGAAGATATACCATGACCAAGGCAATTTATAAAAGAAAGCATTTAATTGGGGCCTTGCTTACAGTTTCAGAGGTTAGTTAGTGATCATCATGACAGGGAGTGTGGAGGCAGGCAGGCATGGTGCTGGAGCAGTAGCTGAGAGCTTACATCTGATCCTCAAGTTGCAAAGAGAGAAAGAGAAAGAGAGAGAGAGAGAAAGGGAGAGGGTGATGGAGAGAGAGAGAAAGGGAGAGGGAAGTGGAGAGAGAGATTGATTTTCATTCAAATCACTACATCTTGTATATTGTAGGAAATATGAGTTTGCATGAATTTTAGATTTATATGATATATTAAAATATCTTGTATTAGCAACTATTTTGACATAAGTAAATGAAGGCATTGTTGGCTTATTTATATTTATTTATTCTCATTGTGTGAGCGTGTGTGTATGTGTGTGTGTGTGTGTGTTTGTGTGTGTGTGTGTGTGTGTGTGTGTGTGTGTGTGTGTGTGTGTGAAAAAGAGAGAGAGACAGAGACTCAGGCATATTTTAATTGGAAGAAATTGGTCTTATTCCAAATAGTACTGTTTTTTCGCATACTATTTATAAAAATTATTATAAATATCAAGAAAAATCAGTAAGAAATTCTAGGTCCATACAATGACCTCTAATTCAGTGTGTGGTGTCTTTATCCCCAAAGTAACTAAAAGTTAATTTTTTCAATACAGTATTAGTTTAGTTTGATCTTTAATTAGTTGTTTAGCTACTGAAGATATCGATGAAAGATTCTTATGGAGTTAAGACCATGTATAGAAGGGATGTGCAGGCAAACTCCAGGACATCTGGGAGAGTCTCAAGGCTGTGGAGTGAGTAAGTATTCTGGGGACTGTGCTGTGAACATCTCCTTCTCTTGAAGCAGATGCAGTGTGGATAAGATCTGCACACTGACCTCAGCCTACAACTCTGCATGTAGGTTGCAGAGCAGCATGCTTGTGAATGTAAACTTGCTCTCCATGTTGCATTACAACCACCCTAATATATCCCTTGTTGATTACCTACCATGCAGACTGAGACAGGGCCCCATGTTTTAGCTGATGCCCCATCATCAGGGCACATTGTCATATACCATAGGTGTGGGGCAGTGTTGTGCAGACCCCTGGTAATGAGGTGGGAGAAAGTTGGAAGAAACTGTGCATCTTGGTTTTATTACAAGGCAGACTTTGAAGACACATGTCAAAAACTGTTGTGGTGAAATGATGGAAATTCTGTTATTTCTTCAGATTGCTCTTCACCATGGCTTAGGCACAGAAATTTCCTCACCATTTGGAAAGGACATCTCCTTTGCAGGCCTTCTGGGGTTCACAGTCTGTTTACCTTAGTCTTCTGTATGTGCTGAATTTGTGAGTGAATGAGTCAGAGCCACATTTAACCATGCATCATAAACAACAGAAACCAAACTGAAGAGGAATCAAGACTTTATAAACTGGTGACAAACTGATGTAGGGACTTATATCTGCCCATGGTCAGGCTGGCTCATCCCCGAGAACTGCTACAGTTCCTCTCAATGGCATATGTTGTGATGGGGAAGGCATTAAAAGATGAATAACCGGTGGATGTTTGCTAATGACTTGTTCCATCCTATGTATTTCCTTCTCCTTGTTTTCTATTTATTTATAAACATGTCTGTCAAGTAAAACTCTTTAAGGGTGGCTTTCTTCCATTTTAGTCAATGCATCCTACCTCAGTTTTTTCTTTTCTTGATACATTATTTTGTGATGGGAAAGTTTCTGTGCTCTGCAGTCCTCCTATGTCTTGGTTTTGTATTTTGGGGTAAGTTAACACTTCATTGTCAGTCAGGGTACTTTGGTGAAAGGTGATGATTGCATATTGATGATCCTGGTTCCTGCTTACAGCTTCCTCGTCTTTATTGATAATAGAAAATCAATACACAGAAGAACTGAACTGTCTGATTCTTGTTGTATGAAGATGTACAGTGCTATGTTTCCTGCTCCTCCATTAATGTTCATCTATGGAGCCCACCCTGTATGGAAGCCTCACCTGGAGTCCAGAGAGTACTTTTTCAGACCCCAAAATGTTTGTTTTAATGTGGGGAGAAGGCATAGCCAAACAGTTTGGGCAGTGGGAGACTCTGCATGGCCCATTTGAATGGCCCTTAACAGTGCAAATCCTGTGATCTTGGACTGCATTTGACACCCAGCATAGCCACCTTGTCATCCATTCCTCACTTTTTGAAAATTTAGTATTCAATGACTTTTTCTTGTGGGAAAAAGGGGGGGGGGGCTCAGTGAAATTAGAAAGTGAATGAAGAATATAAAATAATTTGATACTTTCCCTTAAAACCATTGATTTTTAAGTCTTCCATAGAAATTTATAAACATAGCCTTTGGATTTCTTTGAGGCCCAGCAGTCACCTTTAGGAGCCCCTGCTCCCTTCTCTCCCGTATTCTATCAAGTGGCATCAGAAAATAACAAGTGTGTCCTTGTACACCCTGGAGATCTAGCAGGGCCTTCTAGGCTTGATTTGTATCTCTTCCTTGTGTGCAGTCATTTAGTTTCAGGGTTAGTCTAATTGTCACATGCACACATTGACATCACATTCTATAGTAGATGTAGCATACATACATTGTCATCACATTCTGTATCGCTTGCAGTAACTAATAGATCAGTTTGATAGAGTGAATCCTATAATTGTGAGTTGTACACACAGAAACAATAAAATAAATTCAGAAACAAACACATGCTAACTATTCCATATCCAATCCAAGGCAATCTGTACCTAAAAAAGCCATGAGGTATTCATGGTCAAAGGGCAAATCAGATATCCAGTCTTGGCTTGTAATGGCCCCAGGTAAGACAAGATGTTGTGTCAGACTTCACGATTTTTGTCCTTGTATGATAAACCTTCTGGGAAACAAGCAACTAGCAGGTATATACCAATGTGATACTGCTTCCATGTTGTTTTGCTACCTGCTACCTTATTGTGTACTGGGAAACAGACTTGTGAACATATAATAGGGATTAAACTTTGGTGTTAAGTTCCTCCCATGTATAATACAAACAGTATTCTCAGTGAGTAGAATTGCTGCGCACCAGGAGTGATGGCACATTCATGTAATCCCAGCATTTGGGAACTTGAGGCAGAAGCATTGTGAGTTGGACATCAGCCTGGGCTACATAGTGAGACCTTCCTAGAAGGAAAAGAAGAAAACCTAGCACTTTGTCTTTTAAAATTGTTATCACTTCCAGAAATTTTGTATGAAAGTTAAAAAAGTATATATTCTTGAAGTGAAATGTGTATGTTTTATAAAATTCAGTATTTTCTCCAGAGTTGAGTAGATGGTGAATGTTTTCTCTGGCGGAGGCATTGGTATATTTCAGACTCTTTGTTTATTCATGGTATTGATACTCATCACCAATGTGTTATTATTCTAGAAACTGTCTTCCACTGGAGATAACAGATGCAGCTTGAGCATGGACCCAGGGTAGGTGCTGTAAGGACAAGTAGCTACATGTGGCTTCTGGAATGGTTAGGTCCAAAGAAGTGGATAAATTATTTTATCAGTGTTGACTTCATGTTAGCCCTTGGTGCACTGGATGAGGGAAAGGACTTGCAAACATTTGATTCCTCTTTTAAAGGATGTGCTATTGGCTTCCTTCTCAAAGGAGTAGCTGAAGTCACATGCAGACAAGCCAACACCTTAATCCTTTTTTAACACCACCCTCACTGCCTCACTAACCCTTCTATATCCCTTCTGTCTATCTATGCTTGGTATCATCCAATGCAAGTCACCATCAGCTGGAAGAGTATAATTTTGCTGATCAGATATGAAATCCCTGAGCAGGCCAAGCTTCCTCCCTCCCTCACCTCCTTTCAGACTTTCTCTTGTACCTTGCCAATCAATGAATGAACTAAATGAAAGATAGGAAGATGACATAGGTGGAACTGTGTGCAGGACCATCCAACCCACTACCTAGAACCTACCTGCCTCATGTAGACATCAAGCTTCTCCAGTGGTCCAAAAAACAGGGCGAGGAGCCTGAGAGCCTATGCCTGACCTGGAGGGAGTAACCCCACCCTATACCCACCTATCTGACTTCTAGGAAAATGTCCCCTTTCAAAGATCATGGCTAAAGACCCTGTTCTCCAGAACACACCCATATAAATGCTTTCCAATCCAAACACTCCTGTGACCTTCATGTCTTCCCAGCTCCATCCTCTTCTGAGTGACAACTTGGGCAGAGGGATGCTAAGAGCCCTTGGCACAGGGAAGGGGTTGTGAATCTCGTCAAAGACTAATGGCAAAAATGCAATCTTTTCCAGTTGTCACAGCTACTCATTCTCTTAAAATATAATATTAAGAGAAACTAACAACAAAATTAAAAGGCACCAAATGTATTTTCAGTTGTTCAACAGTTTTAAAGTCAACTACATCTTTCACTTGAGAATGAAGTCTCATTTTAATGGCTACTTTCATTTTGAAATTAAATACACTCAAATTTTATGTTCTCTGAGGCGTGCCTAATTAGATACTGGTCTCAGGGAATGCAGCTTTTTATACACACAGGAACTAATGACAGGAGGCACAGCCATCCATACAGGGTCACAAGGTGATGAGGAGGAGGAGAAGAAGAGGAGGAGCAAACCTCTACTGATGTTTCCATGGTAGCAACATGGAAGGCAGGACAGGAGACATAGTTTTGGATTGCTAGTCTTAATACTTACAGTCTCTTGGCTATAGGGAAACGTGGGGAAGTGCAGTCTCCCCTACTCAGAAAAGGTTGTAAGATAACAAATATAGTTGTTAAAAATATTCATGTGTCCTTACATGGAAGTTCGGATGGAAAATGTGGAGTCTGGAATGGTCTCTCTGTGGACAACTTTGTCTGTATTCTATCTTTAAGATCTTGTACAGGATTTACCGTCCTAGATACCACAGAGGTACCAAGTGACTGACCTATCTGACTTTCTCATGCACCAGAAACATCTCGAGGCCATTGGTGTCTAATCTCCAGTCCCATGCTTACTACTACTTAGCAGGCTCATGAGGATAAATGTGTGTATGTGTGTTGAGTGGACTGATGAGTAAGTGTGTTCCTGATTTTTAGTAGCAAAAATAGAAATAGGAGCATCTACTGTTTATATTATTCACTACATGAATAAATAAAAATGCTTAACAAAATTACTTTTAAATATTTGCAATTATATTTCAATTGCTAATCTGAGCTAGACCTGGTAAAGATCTCAGCAACGGCCAGATTTCCATTGCTTTAAAATTCATTTTATATTTTTGATCTCAGATACTTCTCCTTACTGCAATTAGGTTTCATATATTTAGGCTGCCAAACTTCTATCAGTTGATTGGTGAGAGAGGCAGGAGATGTTGGGTGTGAAGGAGCCTCCACCAGGCAATTATGACTATAGAGCTTATCCAAAGCTGCCAAAGCAAACTCCTTTGATGTCTTTTCTGCAATGACTTGAATATCTGTGGTCCTTGGGCAAGATAGACCATGACCAAGTCTTTTTCTTCTAATTCAGTTATCAACAGCTTCTACATCTTACATTTCAAATTCCTTTTTCTCACGTTGACTCCGATAACAAGTTTTCACGTAACACCATGTGTGAGTAATCAGAAAATGTGTGCAATATGAACATATGCTGTAGCTGTTGAGTAGGTGAGGTGGAACTTTTTAGTAAGGTACGATTAATCACATTTGGGTTATCAGGGAACAAGTCACACATCTCCCACCCATTAGCTGACGAACAGATGGATAATATTCAGAAATACTAAAAGGATTATGGTCAAAGTTTGCTTCCCAATTCCTACTGGTAAAATTCTGATAGGGACAATTGTTTAAACTGGAAAGAAAATGGAAATAGACTCGTAATTGATTACCATTAGTGCTTACTTCTAAATGGAACAAAAGAAAAGAAAGCTTGCTTTAAGAATTCTGTTGACAGTTCATGACTATTGTTAAAGCACCTGGGCTTAGATGGTCCCCTGGTGCCCTGCCCCTCTTTACCATGATGAAGAAGCTCAGATAGTATATCCCTGTTTTACCATGATGACACTGTTAGGCTGGCTCTTGAGCAGTGCAACCTCCCTAATCGTTCCTCAGTCTTGTTTCTTGGCATTATGACGCTCATTGAATGGCCTTAGGCGGAAATCAGTTTTAAATGCGTTATATTTAAATGCATTAAGTAGGCATTTGATGATGGGGTACAGCGATTCATGACTGGAACTAGATATCAGTGTTCCAGTAACTTCCAGGTGTGACCACAAGTGGATAGTCCTCCTGGCTAAAAAAAACCCAGGCATTTAGGTTATCTAAAATGATGGCAACCTCAAAAGAGGGAAAATATTAATACATAGGGCATTTCTCAATAATTTTGCAATTAAATGATAAAAATGCATCTATTATTTCTTAGAATCTTGTGTCTTGTGGCTAGATATTTTGGAAAGTGTAACTTTTTAAGCATGAGTCAGTGTTCCCAATGTATTCTAGTGTATGGAATGATTTACTTGTGTGTGAGATATGTCTTGCACAGTAGGCATTTAATTTGCACATTTGTTATTGAAACCCATGTTTTCTCATCTAAAATGTTCAATAAAGCACCCCTGCACAAAATCAAAAGATAGAAGGGCCAAGGGCACCTTGTAAAGTCTAGAGTGTTGTATAAATGTGAGTTTGGAGGGGAGGCTTTGAAGGGAAAACCTGTCCGAAGCCTACTCATCAGTGATGTGTGTAAGACAAAGAGACAGGAGCTGTGCTGGGTTTATGGCTGTGCTTACATACCTCCTAGCTGTTTGAATGAGCAGCCTGGTTGGGAAACCATTCCGTTGCTGGTGATCCACATGTATGCTGAACAGCTTCTGTGCTTACCAAGTGTCTGATCTTCAGAAACTCCCATGGAGAGCAGACAGCAGACATTGCGCTTAGATGCAGAAGTACATCTTCTCACTGGGTTTAGAATGGAGGGGGAACTGTGTTGAAACCCCACTTCTGCGGCTATCTTGAGTTTGAGCTTCAGATAGATGTTGTTGTACTCTTTGAGTCTGTCCAGCTGCCCCCATAATAAACACTTCGAGTTCAAGGATTACCTCTGGAATTTCTGTTAGTCATTGCTATTCCCACAATATAGCTAATTATGCAAAACAACATTAGAGAGAGTTGCTGATTGGACTTGGCTTTATTTAAAAGGGATTAATTAAGTGCAGTTTTTATGGTGAACCTGTGTAAATGTAGATCTGGAAAAGTATGTGGTCCCTTCATATAAAAAGAGTACTTTAAAATCTCAGGTATAAACAGGTATGATATTTGGGGGGATGGTGGGAATAGAATTCTCTTTTTTTTTTTTTTTTCTTTAGTTTAAGGTATTTATTTTTCCCCCCAACAGCTCTCCCTTTCAGTCCAAATAATGGTTCTTTTTCTTATAACTATAAATACAATACAAAACAACAGAAATAAATAGGCCACGATTATAAGAGTTATATGGCTTAGCATACATTCCCAATGTCCAGTCCATATGTATTTGGCACCTGACTTTAAGATTCTACTATCTAACCATCTCCATGAGTTTAAAGTTCTATATGTAACTCAGCTTTCATACTAACTTGCCTCATAATTTTAAAAATATCTTCTTAGATCCAGAACACCCTCTTGATTCCTAAACAACTCAAAATTTAACTCTGAGACTCTAGCTATCTATTCTTCAACCACCTCAGAGACCTGAGAGGGATAAATATATCTGATTATATAGGAAGTGCAGGGCCTGCAGCTTCCAAAACTAAAAAATGACATACCAGTGGCTGCCTGGACAGTTCCCATTTTCTCTCCATACATTCCAGCATCAATCTTCAGCCATTTGGCCCCATTTCTCTGACAGACATTGGTTGTAGAGCAGGAATTATGAAGGACTTACCTACCCTGTCTTGGCAGAGCTAGGCTGTCGACTTACCTGCTTCCAAGTTTTGTCCTTTTTGGACAGAAGTCTGTCTACAGTTGAAGCAAGTGGTTTTTCTTGTCAAGAGAATGGCTTACCACCAATTTAATCATCTCCCACTGGAGGTTCTTCGATGCTCATCTTCTACTTGGAGTAATATGGGGGTGCTTTCAGGAGCTGACATGTCTCGATATCAAAAAATCTTAAGTTAAGAAAACATCTTTGAATGCCATATTCTGCAGATCTCTTGAGGTTTTTGAAGATGCCCTATCTATCTCTTATATTTAGATAAGCAAATATTGCTTGTCTCTTAGCAACTTGATTTCTGAGTAGCTTAGAAAATAACTGTGATAGACTGTCATAGTAACTCACAAAATGACACGTTTTCATGACTATTAGTTTCTGTTTCTTAATTATCCTAAACAGTTTATGTCGGTTGGTAGCGAGAAGTCAAAACTTGACATTTCATTTTTAAGTATTACTACAAACAATACCT
>CAJQZJ010034157.1:397619-427542 GCA_907164525.1 Lophiomys imhausi | reverse complement strand
TTGGATATAAAGAAGCAATCTCAGAAAACATTCCCAAAAATCCTATGATTAATCACAAATTATTTTCATATAAACACATTTTCCAGACATAACTCTGTTAAAATTGAAATTAAAATGGCAGGTGGGCTCTGGGAGAGGTGTCAGATTATGAGGAAATGGCATATGGGGACATCCCAGGGGACATGGTGTGGCATTTCACACACTTTGTCAGTGTGCGTGGCCTCCATTGCACACACATTTTTAAAATCCACACTCAACAGACAGGACGTGTCAGATGATTTATTCATTGTCCCTAGGGCGGATTTTTATTGGATGTCTCATCTCATTACTTTCTTTTAAGAAAGGAATAAATCCTCCTGGTGTAGCCCTAAGTTTTCTTATTTTGAAAATAATCTCCCCTTCTTGAATATTTCCCTAGTTTAAAAGGTCATTTTCTTTCCCCTGGGAAGTAGGGTACAAATATCTCAAGAGCTTGTGGCTAAACTTAATAGGAAATGCTTTCTTTTTTTTTTCCTTTATTTTTTATTTCTTCAAGTTACATCTCAATTGCAGTCCCCTCCCTATTCCCCCTCCAGTCCCACCCTCAACCCTCCATCCTCTTCCCTTTTTTTTTTCTTTTAAATTTAAAGTATATCTTATCTCCCCCTACAGTTTCCCCTTTCAGTCCAACAAATGGCTCTTTCTCTTATAATAATAAATACAATACAAAACAACAGAGGTAATTAGGCCACAGTTATGAGGGTTATATGGCTTAGCGTACATTCCCAATGACCAGTCCATATGTATTTGGTACCTGACTTTAACATTTCACTATCTAACCATCTCCATGAGTTTAAAGTTCTATATCTGACTCAACATTCATACTAACTTGCAACACAATTTTAAAAGTATCTTCTTAGATCTATAACACTCTCTTGACTCCTAAACAACTCAAAATTTAATTATGAGACTCTAGCTATCTGTTCTTCAACCACCTCAGAGACCTGAGAGGGATAAATATATCTGATTTTATAGGAAGTACAAGGTCTGCAGCTTCCCAAACTAAGAAATGACATACCAGTGGCTGCCTGGACAGTTCCCATTTTCTCTCCATACATTACAGCATCGATCTTCAGTCGTTTGGCCCCGTTTCTCTGACAGACATTGATTGTAGAGCAGGGGTTATGAAGGACTTACCTACCCTGTCTTGGCAGAGCTAGGCTGTCGACTTACCTGCTTCCAGGTTTTGTCCTTTTTGGACAGCATTCTGTCTACAGTTGGAGCAAGGGGCTTTTCTTACCAAGAGATAGGCTTGCGACTAATTCAATCATCTCCCACTGGAGATTCTTCGATGCTCATCTTCTACTTGGAGGAGAATAGGAAATGCTTTCTAAATGACCTCCAAACTGGTGTTTACCAATTTGATAGAGTAACGCCACCCCAGAGTTCTCATATTGAAAATAAGATAGTTGTCTGACATTACTTCTGTTTTTTAAAAGCCCCATTTTCAGTTCCCTGCTTCTTTATTCAAATCACCACTCCAAACCACCAGGCCTTTGCTCTTCTTTAGCCAAACAATTGGAACAATTGCTTCAGAATACCATGGGTTGCATTCTGGTTTCTCAATCTGCAGTGTGACTTCTGGAGGTGTGATGGTGTTGTTCCAGTCCTCTCATTAGCACACCACAGAGGTTCACCACACACTCACACACACACACACACACACACACACACACACACACACACACACACACACATCTGTGTGGAATGTAGGGATATGCCATTCACTTTGGAACCCATTTTTCAGAGCAGATCTGCTCTACCTGGGCACCATTAGTTTGAATTAGATTGCAATGTGTGGGCCATGTTTTAAATTCCAGACTGGCATTTTCATTTTCTTCCTTCCCATTACTCTCTCCCTCCCTCCTTGCCTCTGATCCTTCTTTCTTTCCTCTCTTCTTTCTTTCTTTTTGCCCTTTGATGCAAGAATCACACAGAGGAATTAATATTTTAAAGCTATTTTTAGCAGAACTTGTTGCCAAATGACACTAATCAACTTATTATCTAGAGTTAGTGTTCAAGTTTGGGTGGTTTTCATTAAGAAACTGGCTTCAGTCACACACTTACATCCATTAGAAGTAATTGGTCCTGATGTTGTTCAGTGTCCTTTCTCTGATTAGATCCTCATCAATCCTGCTATGTGCTGGCATTTTGCAGAAAGAAGAATAGGATCTTTGAACACTGCACAGCCTGAGTTATTTATAAATACCTTGGGGACTTTCTTGGAACCGGGTGCTCAGTTACCACTGACTGAAGCTAACTCAGTGAGTCCTAAGGAACTCTGGAACATTGGGTGAAGCACTGCTTCACAGAAAAGTCTGACATCATATTGTAGACTTTTCTTCAAAACTTCCCATTTCAAGGTAGGGATCTTTATGCCCCTGCCCCTTAAAACTTACCCATGGTACATAAACTTATCTTTTCAATTGTTATTACTAATTAAAATGATGTAAGGAGATTTTCCAAGTCTAGAAAAAATAACACAAGACCTTCAGGTAGTCCCTCTGGATAATCTTATGAAACAAGGGAAATGTGTTGTGTTCCAGTTTGCTGCTGTTCCCTTTGTAAAACTGAATCCCTGTGGATAATATACAATGTTGGAGCATTGACAGAACTTGCAAAAGCCAGTCTTCCCATGGATTTACATCAAAGTTGCATTCACATCAAAATGTTACATTATCAGAAATTTGATACATGTTGCTGAAGCATCAGGGATGGAAACCTGTCCCTAAAATAGTTCAGGCTGCAAAGAATGTGTGGCTTCCCTAAACACCGAATTCAGAGTCTGATATAAATGGTATAGTTCATAATGAAAGCCCAGCCCCAAGACATGATCTCTTTGAAAGATGATGTACTGCCATTTCACCCTATTATCCTATCCGTGACCACAGCCTGTATCAACTCTGTTCCCAACCAGACATGCTTTACTGGGAGACATTGTACAGGTAATTAAACTAATCAAAGATACTCTTGGATCAGAAAAAAAAAGTTGCAATGGAAATCACTAAAAGGTAAATCAGGGAGGAAAATACCCACCCCTTCATAATCCATCAAAAACCTAAGACCAGTAGGTCAGCCACAATCCTCATCTTTCCCTGCTTCTTGGAAATGTAATACCAAATGGTTTCAATATTAGATAAATACAAGCATAAAGAAAAGCCTAGGCTCTGATAAATAGAAACTGTTCTTCCATCAAGACGATAGAGGAGGCCAGCTATCTGTAGAAGATAACTTCACTTTCCTGTACAAAGTTGCTAGTGCCTTTTATAAGCTATGTGCTGTTGCTCCTCCTGGTTATTGATTGTTCTAATTAGAAGCCAAGTATTGGTTGTATACACTTTGAGGAAATCTACCCTTGTGCATTTCTTTGACTCAGGAACAGAAAACGAGAGAGAAATGTCTCATGTTCAAGTGTGATTTTGCTCTCAGAATAGGGTCAGGGTGCATTATATCCAGAGGAAGTAACCCTATTCCAGCCTGCAAGAAATTGATGTTGCTTTAATTTTTACATCTTCATGGAAACCTGTCAGAGCCTGTCCTTTGGTAGGAGAGTCCTCTATGTATCTGTAGAAGTCAGGGTGTGTTTATATTGCTCTTCAGGCAAATACATAGGTATATGTAAAACAGATACTAACAGCAATACAGGATGGAATGAGAATCAACTAGACCATTATGAAGGTTGTTTTGTCTTATTTTGCAAATCCAATATCATATTTGCTCAACAAGTTCACAAAATTATTACCTTTCACATGGGTTTAAAACATTAGCAGTGTTTAAAACATTTTCAATGTCTTCTATGCTGAAGTTGACTATTGATCTCTTACACCGTGACTGGACTAAAATCAGCTTGAAGATCTGCTTTAAAAGCACGCTCAGTGGAAGGAAGCCTCCAACCACTGAATCACCATGATGTCATCTGTCATTAAAATGCGCCAGCTTGTCCCAGTATAAGATACTGCAAAACCTGGGACTAGACTCCTCCTGTCCCAGTTGACTTTACACCTGCTATGTCTCCTTGCCTGTTTTGTGATACAAAATAAAACTATTTGGGATTGTTCCTTCATTAAAATTTCTTCGAGGCCAACTTCAGCCCTTGGCAAACTTGCACGCTGTTACTGATCTTAAAATTAAAACTTCAAGGCAATATGTGTTAGTTGCCACAGAGTTATTTCAAGAGTGAAATAACTGGCTGGTGAGTATTTTTCTCCCTGAAAACTGGGCAACCCACACTATTCAGGCCTTGTGTTTGACTGTCAGTGTTTCCCCTGAACTCTCACTGCACGTGCATTGGTAGTTTCATGCGGTCATCATGTTTCTGTTTCACTCATTAACCCACTTGTTTTATAGTCTCTCTGAGTGCTGGCCAGGCCCAATTGTGCTTAATGACACCTGGAAGACATCTTGTTTTAAAAAAAAATCAGTTTAAGATCCTAATTGTGTCAACCCAGGCCGGGAACTCATTCTGTCTTTCACAGAATCAATTATGGAAGTTCTAAAAAGGGGTGGGCAGGGGCACTTCCCAACCAATCAACCAAAACCAACTCACACCTGTCTAACCAAACGCATTAATAAGCTGCAACGTGCATTTCTCACAGCGGTGGAAATGCCACCTTGTACAGCTGCCCTAGGTTCTTTCCCAGTGTCTGTTTCTCCACCTTCTTTGTCTCTTTTTTAACAATGAAGTCATAAAATGGTCCTGCATTTTGCCAAGAGCACAGCACTTCTCCCTCCCTAGGTCTCCCTCCCCATCCACTCATCATCTCTCTGCCAACATTTTGTGGAAACTAAAAGAATCCTAATTATGTACAGATAAATTGTATTATATTTTTTGTACTTAATGTTTTGTGTAAATAGTTTGCCTCGTTCAGTTGTATGTGAGTATTGAAATAAACCCTGCCATTTAGGAAACAATTAGTGGCATTTTTCTTTTCATAGTCTCCCAAAATGTGGTAGTCCACTTGAGAATCAAGTTTCATAAGAAGAAAGGTGTGGGTGACCTGCTGGGTGAACCCACACAACACACTTGTTTGGTCTTCTCAGGCCTCTTGAAGATAGACAGAACAACCACAGAGACTCACACACATGTGGTAACCGATTTTTATCAATACTCCTGTGCTGAAAGGGAGCTGTGTGTAAGGAAAGCCAATCCAGTTCTATGTTAAGGGCTGATTATCAGGACCTAACTGATGGATGTGTCCAGTGGTGGGTTTCCCCTCCCTGCACCACTCTGGATGCTACACGTTAGTGCCTAACAGGGTTCTTCCAGAATGAACTGATAACATACAGTCAGCAAAAGCACAGTGAGATGCTTGATCCAAGAAAACCACAATTTGGAGTAATGTCAATATCCATTCAGTATTTCAGTATATTTACATTTATTCAATATATTTAAAATATATACAAGTATTTATGTATCTTATATGTGCACATATGGTATGAATCTATAAACAGACATGGCTGCAATTATTTTATATATACATATGTGTATATATTTCAGAGGATTAATAGTCCAAGACAGCTCAGTTAATAATATAGAGGTCAAATATTAACATAATAAAAAGCTACATAAACTTAAGATACCAATAGTTATGAAGATTGAACTATTTTAACCCCAAGAAATAAACTATTCAAAGATGTAAAGCATTTCATGAAGAATTTCTATTTAGCTATTAGTTTTAAAATTATGAAAAATATGCTATTGCTTAATTTTCTTTTTGCACTTTTTTTAGCATTTATGTCCTCCATAATGTAAATCTTGATATTTACATGGCTTCACAGTGCTTGTGTATCCACGTCCCCTTAGAATTTTCTTCATTTGATCTTTAAAAAATAAAATTGAAATATGAATTGAACAACCATGCACCTCTTACAAATTTATGATGTAATTTTCTATTTAAAGTGTCTCTTCAGGCACATTTGAGAAGAATGGCAGATAAGATTGAATGCATTCTCCACAGCTCTAAATAGTTAATGTCAGAGGAAATTAACCTTAAAATAATCTCTGAAGGTATCATTTCCTGAAATTATTATTTTTAAGTGGTGCTTTTATTAAATCACATAGAAAATGATGTCTGAAAGTGCTTTCTCTCATTATTGTCATACATTTCCCTTAAAGCTTTTACACCATCTCAGCAATCCCAGAACCTGGAGCTAGCACCAAAGGTCGAATTTGGAAAGTACATTCTGGGTGTTACAAACAGGTAAGACCCTAAGTATTAAACCCAGGACAAAGGAAACGCAGGGACAATCTATGTTAAGCTTTTCCCCATAAAGTAAATTAGAACTCCCAGGAAATCTCAAGTATCAAGGAACGCCGTTCATATTTTAAAACACAGTCTTAGCATAAAATTCAGCAGGGATACCTGAACTCTGATTTTCAACTCTATTCAGGCTAATATGAGTCAGGTATTTGTGAAGGTTTATTTTTAGATTGTTTATCAAGGTGATGTTTCTCAAGCTATATTTCCTTTGAAAATGACATGAAGTAAAAGCAAACTTTCTAATTTTTTCCACCTTCACTTTCTTTTCCTCCACCTAAGGATTGCCCAGTCACCTCCTGTCCCCGTGAGTCATGCATTTTACTACATGCTCTCTTTGTACCTTCACAGAATCTTCACATCCCATGGGGGCCAGATCTCTTTTACGCAGAGAGGAATGGTAACAGAAGGAACACAGTAGTGTCCAGGAAGCTATTAGGACCATGTATGAGCTCCTTCACTAGATCAGCCCTTCTGGGAGTAGATTTCAGACAATCCACAGCTCATGAGGTTCCTCCACACCCAGTATCACAAAATATCAGTTTTCCCTTTGTACACCCCATTACACCTGGCTTCCTCTCTAGTTACAAAGCTTGTGTTGCAATGGAATTTCCTTTTGCCACAAAGTTATCTTGTGATGGGCTGTCAGGGGCTAAATCTTTATCTTTTACAAATGGGGAAAGATGCTCTGAAGACCAAGTACCATCAAGGTTCCAATCCAGCCTGGAGACTCCTACCAAGAATGTTTTCTTCTCTCACCTTTCCCTCTACATATTTCTCCTCAAATGGAAAGACCTTCTACACCCTATCTGAAAATGCCCATAGCATCCTTAACATCTGAGTCCTTTACAAATGTTTCATGTTACTATATTTGCCAATTTCCTCCTGAATTTAGGAGGTAGTTCTATTCTTATTCTAGAACTGCACATATTCACAGAGATACAAAGCCCTCAGTAATCCAAGATGAGGTTAGAAATTGATGGGTATCATGGTCCATGCCCTTTATATGGGCTGTTCTCTTGGCTTTTTGAAAAGAGTTCTAAGGAAGCTAACTCATGAGATTTGATGCATACAGTGAACAAATGCATAACACCCAAGGGCTCACTAATCAGCTTTCGTTCAGAACCAAGATAAAAGTAGAATTACACATAATAGGAACATAGGTAAGTTCAGCTCTCATTCCTCATCAGAGAACCATCTTTTTGCAGAAGGAGGCTATTATAAGAGCTACAGCTATTCAAAATTCAGACAGCAACTGATCATAGGATGTCCAGCCCCAATGGAAGAATCTATAGCACAACTCCTGCACCCAAAGCTCAAGGGATGTTGATGGAAGCAGGAGTGGGAAGATTGTAAGGGCCCCCAGGAGCTTTGCCTTCTGCCAATGACATGGAAGCTATACATATGAAATCTCAACAACATTGCTGCCTAAACAAGACTCCAACATCTCACAGGGCCCCATCCACAGATTAAGAGCTACATGCAATTAACAACTGCTGAGAGAGGAAAAATCAGTTTTCCCCAGATAAGAGCCCCCTGGGTTAGTTATCCAGTACCAAATGGTCAGCTCTAAAAACATATGTTCAGGCAACACTGAACAGACTCAGCAAGTCATATTTATACATTTATTCTTTATGCATATATACAACAGCAATAAAGGAGATGAGGGTATGGCTTTGGGCAGGAGTGGGGGATGTGTGGGAAGGAGTAGGAGGGGAGGAAATGATGTAATTATGTTTTAATTAGATAAAAACTAGAATAAATATAAATGCATGCTTCGCTTCCCACTTTTCTCTTTATCACCTAGCTCCTTATAATTCAGTTTTGGCCCTCCCAAAGAAAAACAAAGCAGAATAACATGGTTTCAGTTGCTGTATGGAGGCATGAGTGTATTTTGGAATCCAAGTTTCTCAGACTCTCCCCAGTGAGAAGGACAGGGTCCTTAATGGTCTTGTTCTTTCATAAGTCTTAGAAGGTATCGTCCAACATCATTTAGTGACACATGTTCCTCCTAGTCCAAATTTGGGAACTGGTATATCAAGCCTGTTAGTTCCATAAACATTTTGTTTGAATAAAAGGCAGACCATTTTTAGCAGGAGTTACCATGGAGAAAAACAGCACCTCCTTAACTGAGCAATGTTGGTCCCTAACAAATACAAAGCTCTATTTCAGAGTATGC
The DNA here is from genome assembly GCA_907164525.1 of Lophiomys imhausi. Lineage (NCBI taxonomy): Eukaryota > Metazoa > Chordata > Mammalia > Rodentia > Muridae > Lophiomys > Lophiomys imhausi. Next base: position 419,067 of record CAJQZJ010034157.1, on the reverse strand, counting down.
ATTTGGCTATCGTCATTTTTGTGCTGGTCTAAACAAGCGTCAAGTTTGTATTGAAATCAATTAAACCAAAACTCCTTAGAAAAGATCTTTAAATCACATATTTTACATTGAGAATAGTGGGCAAATCATAAAAACTTTGTCTAAACATCTGGTATATTCAACTCAAGCAAGGAAGATTCTCATGGTTGCTGTATCTAGACAATAAACATTTAAATCTAGATTCCATGTATAAGATAAAAATGTGTGACTTGTCTTAGTGAGCCTGCCTGATTCTTAACATAATGATTTCCACATTAACCAATTTCCCTAAAACTGTCATGATTTCATCTCTCTTTAAGGAGAAATAAAATCCCAGTGTGCTTATGTAACATTCTTATTTGTGAATCAATCTGCTGATAGCTGTCTAGGCTTGTCTCCTTTCTTATCTACTGTGAATAGTGAATGTAAGAGTCTCTGTGGTATGCTGGCATTGTGCCACTTAGAAAGGAGTGGTTCACCTGATTTCAGTTTTATGAGGAACCTCATATTGATGGCCAGAGTAGGTGAAGCCTCTCTGTCTACAGTGAATAAGGGATCCTATATTTCTGTCTTAAGTAGCATTTTGTTCTTGCTTGTTTCCTTGGTGACAGTCATCCCTACTGGCCTGAAATAGAATCTCAATGTAGTTTTAATATCTAATTCCCTGATGGCCAACAAGGTAGAATAATTTTTCAAACATTTATTGGCTCTTATATCTTTCCTTTGAGAGATGTCTATCCAACTCATTAGCTTATTTATTGATTGGGTGAATTTTTTAATGTATATTTAATTTTTATAATTATTTGGGAAATCCAGATACTAATTCTCTATTGAAAATAATGTTGGCAAAGGTCCTCTCCCATTCTGCAGCCTCTCTGTTCAGTCTGGTGATTGTTTCCTTTGCTGTATAGAAGCTTTATGATCTCTTGTGATCACATTTGTCAGTCCTTGGGGTTACTTCCCATGCTTGGAGTTCTTTTCAGAAAGGATTTGCTTATGGTTATATCTTGAAGTATTTTCCACTGAGTGGCTTTAGAGTTTAAGGCTTTACCTTAAATTATTGGATCTATTTTTGAATTTATTTTTGTGCAGAGTGAAAGACATGGATTTTGTGTCACTGTGAGTTGAATGTGGGAGCTGTGGATGTGGTTCTCTTTCCAGGTCTGCATTGCAAGGGGGATGTAGAGGGTGGGTCCTGGGCTGTGTCACTGCCTCATACCTTCCAAGTGGCCTTGATGATGTTTACTGGCTTTTTGTATCTCAGGCTCTGATCTACAGAACAAAGATGAAAGGAGAACCTTTTTGCCAAGGTTATTTCAATGACTCATTGACCTGACACATGCAAAGCTGACTTAAAAATGCTTGTGTAAGTCAGAAGTGCTCCCCAAATATGGGCATTCCTATGACTGCATATTCTACAACCAAGAGGCAAGTGTAAATGGTATATAAAGAAGTGATATCTTATCAAACACTTATGCCAACTCTAATTTTAAGAGAATCTCACAGTATCTGAAGAAGGGAAATATAGTTTTAAACTGAAGGTCAAACATGTTTGTGTCTGTGATAGGAAAAGATGAGTCAGGGTTTTCAGAAGTATATTTTGGAGATTATTGAAGAAACTACACTACTACTTTATAAGATAGCAAGTTGGAAGTGAGCTGGAAAACCTCTCTCCAAGCTAGCTTTCAAGGTACTGGGAGATGTTATGGTAGCTACTGGGGAGGAATGGTCCTATATAGCTGTGAACACTATGAACCAGGAAGCCATCATGCCCAGCAAAAATGCCCCCACATTTGCAATAGAAGTATAAGTGATATGGTAATAACCAACAGTCCTCTGACCTCCCTCCATGGGAAGGAACTCATCCCTGGAACTGGAAACCTGGTTAGCAGTCTATGACATCATAAGCTGAAGAGAACAACTTACTACTATTGTTGAACAAAACTAACACAGCATCAAACTACCTTCTAGACATCTATGATCACAGCTGTAGATAACAGGTGTGCCCAGCCTTAAGCAACAAAGCCTCTCTCTGCAATACGCAGTAATAAATACAGAGGTTCATGACTGGTCAAGATACTGAGAATAAGTGATGGTGTACAACCCCCTCTAAGGCTCAGGGAATATTGCATAAGAGGGGCAGGAAGGGTATAAGAGCTAGAATGTAGAGTGGAGAGCTGCAATATGTCATCCTCTAGACTATACCATCACTGCTGTCATGAACTCACATCTGTTGTTTTCTACATGGGCACACACAAGACTGGCCTTGTCAGCAATCAATAATGGATGGGAGATGGACTCATGGGGCTCTCTCACTTATTGCTAATATTGACTAGGGTAGATTCTGGAAGATGGGGAGTCATTTTTTTCAGTTGTGTACCCACTGCCAAGCTACCATACATTATTTAACAAAGAGCTCCAAATGCGGTCAGAGATCACCCTGGTTGAACTCAGTAAGTCACAAACAAAATGAATATGCATGAATATAAAAAAGGGAGATGTAGGGGAAAAGAGAGAATACTAGATTTTTAGGGAGCTAGGGAAGAGTTGTGAATGGTCATTATATATTAGTTACATGGGTGTAATCATGAAAGAACTAGTTAATGAATAAAACAGTGATCAACAGAACAGAAAAATTGTCTTTATCTGTAACTCTAGTACCACAGTGAAGGGGAATATTTTATTCTTTGTCAGAGCCACCCTGCATCCTGAACTCAGGTAAAAATGGGCAGATCAAAGTTGCCAGATATCCTCTTGGTCAGCCAGGACTGGTGTTGAAATATAGTTGCCATTGTAACACATGTTAAGAGGTAGCACATTAAAAAATAACTCTCTCCTGGGGGCTTTGCTTTCTTGAACAAATGGTTCTATAATGCCAGGACAGATTTGCTAACAAAAAAGAAAGCTTGCTGTGAGCTATCCCTTCCTTTACCTCTCAGTCTGCAGCATACTCTGTTTCCTTCTGTCAAGTCCCCTCCACGGACTCTAGACTCTAAATCTGAACCCTCCAGTCTCTAGAATAGTGAACCAAATATATTTCTCTCATTTATAAATTTCCCAGTCTGTGGTTTCCTATTACAGCAGCAGAAACCAAACTAAAACAGAAAGAAAGGTTTTCAACGGATGTAGCTATAAAATATTTTCTTTTTTCTCTGAAACTGTCTCTGGACTTTTTTTTTTTTTTAACCAAGAATGAATACAGTCTGGAAAGATAGGGCATTAAAATCAACAAAAATCACAAAACCTCTCTTCAGAAAGTGTAGCACAAGACCACCATCAACACACACAATTTGCTCATGAATGTGGGAGGAAACATGCTGAGGCCAGGTTAGACATTTTTAATTGTCCATCTGGTGTGTTTTCATTCCCTCATATTTTTCGAAAGTTTTTGGATATTTAAATTGACAGGACTTGTTAAATATATTAAAGCCTCGGTTGTGAAGACCATGATAGCTCCCAGTGGCATTATAATGGCTCATATGTCTTCAAAGAGGGTGTTATGGAACAGAAATGTGTTCTGAAAAGGAAAGTTACAGGCTCCCATCACAGCATCAGTTGAAAACGATTAGGTAAGTCTTTTACTGCATACACGAGCACAGCTACAGAGCCAGTGGGCCAAGTTCTGTTGTTTGAAATCAGTAGAAGAAAACATTCTGCATTATAGAAAATAAAAATAAATGTAAACATGTTCTTATCTCTTGTGTTTCAATCCAATGACAAGCAAACAAAAGACTGAAACCTTCAGAAATTGGCAGTTGGAGTATATGAACATAGGGAATACCACAGTGACCACATCTTGTCCTGAGGAGAGGGCCACGTCAAGATCCATTTAGTGATCAGTACCCAATGGCTGAGGTCAACAGAGCTGCTGTCCCATAGAGTTTTTGCTGGAATGGTCAGTGGCAAGGCCTGAGGCAGATGGTACAAAAAGATGTGTTGAAACTCCTTTAATATTGGGGAAGGTTGAGGATCTTGGAAATGAAAATGTAACAGAGATAATAATCCTGAGTTAACTTAGGCTACATTTCCATTTCCATATCTCACTTCATTTTTAGATTGTGTTGTCAGTCCCATGGCTCCAGGCAGAGTGTATTAAGAAGAAAGATCAACAATGAGAACCAAGATATTCCCCACAGGTAGTTTGACCAAGAACACAGAGGTGGAGTGCAGAGATGGGCTATTTCTGAACAATGATGCTGGTCAGGGAATGAAATCATCCATAGAAACTTCAAACCCTCTCACTCACTGGAGAAATTAGTACCTGGCAAGACACCACTGGGAGAGGCTGTTGACTGACAACCCCAGAGGTGTCACCACAGCCCAGTGAGAGACACAGCATTAGTAAGAGGAAGAAGATAGGAGAGGTGTGCCAAGAAAGTGAAGCCCCTTGGTCAGGGACCAGGAACTTCTGCTCTGAGCGCTGTGGTGTTGGGTCCTCCAAGGTCAGCTGGCTAAAAGGAGGTCAGCATGTGGTATGGACACTCTTTGCTTAGTGATGAGCTGATATACTTTTAAGTCCTTCATGGTACATTCCATAATTTAGTCAACAGCACAAAAATTAAAAATGAAACCAGGGTAACAATAAACCCCTTTGTTAAATAAAATAGTGTCATAACGTGTTGGGGGCTTGTGCAGGTCATCCTTTGTTGGACAATGAGATTGAACCCCACCTCAGCAGATGTGCATTTGTATCTACTTCCAGCACCCCAAGGGGTGACAGCTCACTACCTGGCCAAGCTTAGTAAGGCTGATAGAATATAAAAATATTAGATTCTTAGAAACAATTGAGACAAAAAGGATTTAGGGGAAATTCTATGGCTTGTCTCAATCCTACATCCATGTTGTGCCAGACTTGGGCACTGCTATCTATAAAATTTTCATAGCGTAAAGCAAAAACCAAGCTTATGTTTTGTGACCTGGAATAGAATTACTAAAGAATACTGCCAATTGCTGTCTACTTGAGCCTGTGATTATCATACCTGGAATATTGCACAGGTTAGTCTCAGAACAAGCAGGTGTGTTGCTGTGCCCAGTGCATTCATTCAGTCTGTCTGTCTCCTGTGGCCTTACAACCCACACTGCTCATTCCAAGGCAGAATCCAGAGAAATACCTGGGCAGGAGAAGTACTCCCTGAGACATCACCATTCAGAAGGGTCTAAGAAAATGCTTAATGTAGCTTGAAGTAAATGGTTTATCCAAACAGGAGACTGCTAATTGGACGTGAGATTTAGAATTCTCTGTGGAAGAATGAGAGGTAAAGTAGACCCCGATGGTATCTGAGCAAGGAAGACACCTGTATTAACATTTACATCCTGAGGCCACCAAGCTCCTCAACTCTCCCTATCTCCCTGCCCCCCCCCACACACATATACACACCTTTTAACTTAAACAAAAGATGAGAATATTTATTACCAAAGAGCTTTTCCCACACAGAAGAGAATGTGTTTTTCAAAGTTCCACAGAATAAATGGGGAAAAGGTGATACTAGATGAAAAACCATTCTTCAGCCAAGAATGATGAATGATGCAAGTAAATGAATGTGTAAATATAACAGCTACTTATCTCATGGTTGATATGAAACATAAATGAGTGTCTAATATGTTATGTGTTTAATTCATATGTATAGCTAATATTACTATGCTGGTGATTAGCAGAATTGAATAAAGGTAGGCCATGCAGGTCAAGAAGCAATATATTCAATATCATAATGAGCATAAAGATGCAAAAGTGATCTATTGATATAAAGATCATATTTCAAATACGAATTTGAAAAAAATAAGGTGTAACAATATGTAACAAAAGTGTGATTCATTTTAATTATCAACTGGACACAATCTAGAACCTCTTGAGAAAGGAGCTTCAGTGAGGGACTGTGTAGGGACCAGGATGGCCTGTGGGTGTAACTGTGGGGATTAACTTGATTATGTCAATTGAGATGGAAAGACTCACCTGGTGTGGTAGCACCCTTCCCTTAGGAGGGGATTCTTGAATGCACAGGGAGGAAGTGAGCTGAGCACTTATGTGTGCATTAATTCAAGACCAAATAGGACAGCACAGTTCTTGGTGTGGATGGGATGTGACCACTTCCTTCAAGTTCCTTCACCTTGATTTCCCTGCAGTGATGGATGGTAATCAGTAATTGTGAGCCAGACAAGCCCTTTCTCAAGCAGCTGCTGTGAGGATGTTCTACCCCTGTAATCAAACACAAAATGAATATAATAATCATGTTACCTCATGTGTATAAATTAACTCAGAAAGCACTCTACCTAAAGTGGAAGCTAAGAGCATAAAGCTTCTAGACTACATTTTTTGTGCCTTGGGATACACAAAGATGTCAGAGGACACAAGAAATGTAACCCATAAAAGAAAAGTAGGATAAAACCAAACCATTTTTGTTGCATGGAAGATGCTGTTAAATTTTACTGATTATTTACATGTATATGTTTGTGTTGGTGTGCATGCATGGAGCTGGAGTTACTGGCAATTGTTTGCTGCCCAAAGAGGGTGCTGGGAACTGAATTTAAGTCTTTTTAAAAGCAGCAAGCTCTTTTAACCATTGAGTCATCTCCGCAGCCTGTGTCCAGGCTGTATAAAAAGAATATCTCATTAATACTACAACTAATAAGACACAAGAGTTGAACAAATTCATTAGCAAATAAGACATTCACATGTAACAAGTACACGACAGAGCGGTGGCATCATTAATCACTTGGGGAATGGGAAGCCACCTGGAAACACTGCTGTGTTCCTACTACAGTCATTAAATTCAGTGACAATACTAACTGTTGGGGGCGTTTTGGAGCTCAGAGAAACACAGATTGTTCGTGATAATCATAATGGAATAGCCACATTAGAAAACAGTTCAACAGTTTCTTATCAAGCTGTATGTTTATTACGTAGCACTGCAATACTTAAATATTTACTCAGGGAGAAATGAGAACATATGTCCGCACACAGATTTGTATGCCAAATGCATAGGATAAAATTAACAGTAGAAAAAGACTGGAAGGCATCCAAATGTCCGCCAGTTAGTGGATGAGTAAGCAGATTGTGGTATACCATAAAATGGAATATGCCTTGGCAATAAAAAGGAATAAATACTGGCACACACAGTAGCATAATTGAAGCCAAGACCATTACACCAAGTAAAATAAGCCAGTCTCCCTTAAAAGAAACGATGTGCCTTGTGATTCTATTAATATGAAATTCAGAGAAAGATAGAATGGTGACAGAAAAGAAATTTGTGCTTTTCTAATGCTGGGGTGGGAGTGGAAATATTCTCTCTACAGAAAAACAATGTAGAAATGTCCTGGGTGTGGAATAAGGCTGCTGCAGCCATAATTTTCAAATTGATAAAATTATAGTTTATTTTAAAGTCTACTTGTAAATTTTAGTTTATGTTATTTGTAAATCACAGTAATGTTGAAGAAAATATCACTTTAAGTTAGAAGAGCTGATGTATGGCGACAACCCCAACACTTGGGAAGCAGGGTACAAAATGAAGCCCTGTCTCAAAGAAGAAAGAAAAAAATCTAGACTATTCTCTCATAAACAAAGTAAAGAAGTTTCAGCCAAAGAGCACAAGTTGTCTTTTATAGCCTTTTCTTGAAGTAGGGAAAAGGGGGCCATCCATCTTGGCAGGATTCAGAGTGATCACTTAGGTTATATATAATTTGAAACTATAATTCTATAAAAAAACTGAAAACAAATGTGTTAGCTTTGTGTTACTATAATAACACGTGAGGCAGCTACCTTAAAAAAAGATTTAGTTCAGATTTTTAGATGTTTAAGCTGCAACCATGATACTTCCACAACACAGCTAGACAAGTGTCAATACCAATAACCATGTTAACTGGAAAGGAGTAAAGTCACAGGCTCCCACTCCTAAACAAAGAACTAAGGACTGAGGGAGAGAAAGGAGGAATCCATTTCTTCCGTGATTGGGCCCCCAATTGGTTATCCAATTGCTCAGCCTGAAATCAAATACATACAGACAACACTAAACAGATTCAGCAGAGTGTACTCACATATCTGTGCTTATTCAACAATAATAATCAGAGAAAAAGAAGTCATCAATTTGAGAGACAGTGAGGGAGTACACACAGGAGATGTTGGAGGGAGGAAAGGGAAGGGGTAAACTAACGTAACTGGGTTTTAATTAAGTTTTTTAAAAAAAGATAGATGTTTAAAGCCTCATCATTGAGTAGCCCCAATGGTTTGAACTCTGAACAGAAGTAGAAGGGACTAGTAATGGCAAAGCCAGGATTTTCAGTTTATTAACTCTCCCCTCCTTCAGGGCTGCATACAAGCTACCTTGAAGATGAAACCTTTAATTAGCAAATATATTTATTAATAACTATAGGTACTTAAAACAAATATAAACACTTATTACTTAACTACTAGCCCTAAGAATAACTATAAAACCCTTTACCTAACAACTAAATCTTTTAGTAACCATCACAACTATTATCTAATAATGAATCCTAACCTTTCAGAAGGATACAGTCTCCAGGGCAGGTCCTCAGTCATCAGGAGCACCCCAGGAGTAGAACCTTTAATGCACCTGGTCAACAGTGTTTTCTCAAGAACACTTCAGAGGTAGGTCCTTTACGGTAAATTGGCTATTGCAGCTTCACTTTAAATGAAGCTTAAGGCTTTCTTCTCTCTAGAACCTCAGCTGTGTGTAGACCAACTTGGTTAATTTGTATTGGCCACTCAGATGCTCTGCCGTAGTCTTTGGGGCTGGCCACAGTTCTAATCAGACCACTTTTTGATCTGATCAAACCTCTCTAGGCAAAGCTGTGCTACAGGGTTTGCTCCTTGGCTTTTTGCTGCTTTCCTGAGGCCTTCTCTGCTCAGTGCCTCAGGGGAAGCTGACGGTATTTTATACATATATTATTTATATATATAAATAATTATATATATTAAATATATATACATATATAAGTATATATGTGTATATATATATATATTTAGCTCTGTTTGAGATCAGCTTTTCAGTCCACCTGCATTAATTCTGCCATATGATACAAACCATATTGCTTGCATCTCATCTCTAGCGTGGGAACTCTTGGGCTCCACCCACTTGGTCCTTAAATAGAGTCTCTCCTTGTTTCACCTGACTTCAGCCCAATCTAAGCTCTGCCCACTTCGTAAGGCTATTAGCAGCTGCAAACAATGCCAGACCATAAACCTTGTTTTTAGTCCATATGCTGCTATGCCAAGTGTCCACAGGTGCCAGGCTGATTTTCATCCCTCTTTTTAAGAGAATGTATCACAAGCCCCTAGATAGTCACTAAATCTAATTTACGTTAATCTAACTCCCCCTACACTACCTTAGACCCTCAGTGACACAAGAATCTTCTAGGGAGTCCCACCTCCTAAAGGTTCCACAGCTTGGCATTGGCGCCACCTAGGGGCCCAAGTGTTTAATCACAGAGATGATGGCAGGACAGAAGCAAAGGACAGAGGAAGACTGCAGTATGGAAAGTAAGCAAATGGTGGATGGTGTGTGCTGTGGATGTAGCTAATTGACAGAGTACTTGACTATCATGCCCTGGATTCAATCCCTAATACCACAAATTTTTTAAAAATGTAAAGAAGGAAGAAAGAAGTTGTAAAAGGGAAATTAAAAGAAACAATAGAAATAAAGAAAAAGACAAATATTTCTGAACGATTATCTCTACAAACATTAAATAGTGAGAGATTAGTGATGAAAAGACAAAGATTGGATGCTACAGCTGAGGGTGGCACTGCATGCAGGGCGGATGGAAATCATGAAGTACAAGTTCAGAGTTGGTGTAAGAAGAATGGGACAATTCAATATACATTGAATAGTGTGCATGTACATATAAGCAGGGAGAAGCAAGTTCAGAGACAGTCTGAGCACCATCTTGAACCCTTGAGTAGATTTAAGGCTGTTTAAACTTTTAAAGGTTTAGCTATTTGGGGGGAAAAGTAAAACGTTTAGGAGAAAACTCAGGATGTGTCAACGATCTATGAAAGAACAAATGGCATACCTTTGGATATAAATTGTAAAAGGTACTTCAATCTCTCTCGTACTTTGATGCTCCATTTATAGGTGAGGTTGGGGGAGGCAAATTACTGGTGGGCAATGATGTACGAGCATAGGTCATGATGTTCTCATCAGTGGTGGGAGCCTTCCAGCTGCCAGGAGACAGTGCCCTGTGGGTTCTTGAGAGCTACATGGTGACCAAGGCTCCTGCCCTGCCAGTAGAGGACCCAAAGGTTTAATACAACTGTCTTTAGATTCGTCACTCGGTTTTCAGTACAAATACAACAAGCAAATGTGGTAGGAGTTTGAGCCATTTAAAATTTGATATCTCTTTGTAAGGTTTACCTTAGCAGTTACAAAATATTATTTGCTGTAATGTTTCTCCAAGTCTACGGAATTTGAACCCTTCAGTGCTTCTAAAGCTTAACTGCTGTGTCTTTCAAAACTGCTTTGTATTCAGTAAGATGATTCCACTGTATCTGCACAGAAATAAGGGGCTCCTGGGGCTAGGAAGTGGGAAAAGAGGACAATATGATAAGGATGTAACCTGAAGCAACAAACAAATAAATTTATCAACTAAAAAAAAAAAAAAAAAAAAAGAAATAAGGGGCTCCAATGGTGCCTGCATGTGAGAATACATTGAACTAGCACACAGCTTGCTTTTGAAATAATCAAAAAACTTTACTAGAAAATACATTATTTCTTGTAGGCAGATTCCCATGCTGTCTTTTGAACATCTCAGTGTCCAAAACCCCTGAAAACTTATTGGACTTGTAGTGTCAAGCACCTGTGAGTGCTGCTACTTGGATTCTTGGAACCCAGGCATCAAAGAGAAATAAACAAAAAAGTCTCACCATTTTCCAAGGAGATAATTCCAGCCTCTCCTCTGAGAAAACCCTAGAAGTACTGAAGTCATGATGTGAAATTCTGAAAACATTGCCAACACCCGGTGAGCTGTCCAGGCACTACATTCTCCACTCACTGGCAGTTGTGAAGCCTCGTCTCCTTTCTACTAACTGTGACAAGATATAAGGATGTTGTGACAGTTTTTCAGAGGGTGCTGACCCTATTTTCAAAAAGGTATTAAAACAATGAATGTCAAGAAAGTCAACTCATAACAGGCCTCAAGTCTCATTGACATAAAAAAAATTAAATGAAGTCATTGTGGCTGGAGGAGACCACATTTCAGTCTTTGGAAGGTATGGCCAAGGCATTCTTAGGCACTGAGAGAAGCTGTCCAAAACACAGAGCGTGAACATACAGCATGAACACAGATCAAGCATGAACATAGAGCATGAACATGAGAAAAGGGAAGGGTAGAGAATTGAGCGATCTATTTATTGATTGATTGATTGCTTCAGGTTACATCTCCATCACAGTGTCCTCTTTCCACCCCTCCCAGTCCCGCCCTCACACCCTCTATCCCCTATCCCTTCCATCCCACTCCTCTGGAGTGGAATGTCCTTCCATAACAGTCCCCAGAAGGAAGAGAGGAGAGGTCAGTCTGCACAGAGCACCAGCCACTTCAGGAGTATTGATGCAAGTCTCTGAAGGAAATTGGAAAGGACCAGAGGAGGAGGAATATTCTGCAGCTTGATGTAAGGAAGCTCAATTCCAGAAATGGGGTGTAAGAGGTAAGCAGGAAATGCACTCCTGTGTCCTACTGTGAGAGGTGCAGGTTGTGTTTTGACAAAGGAATTGGGTTCATGGGGAAAACAGATGGATCTAAGAAGTGAAGAAGACAAACCAAAGTGAGGGTTGATGGGAAAGGGATGTTTGGATTACTTATTTTCCTGGAAAGGGGAGTGCTGTGATTCAGAGGCTGGCATCTGAGAGACCAGAACCAGCCAGCTAGCACTCATTAATCTTCTCTTGGGGATTGTCTAGACACACCATCCTGCTGCTTATGTGTTTTAAACTATTTTATTGTGGGCAGCATATGTCTGTGGATGTATTTTCAAATGCATTTACTTTTGCTCCTCTGGATGCTGATATTAGCCAAAATGTACCAGTTAGGAATGGAAAGTAATCCCAGATTACTAAAGAGAGATGGCTTAAAGTCACAAGAGACTGTGTATCTCCCAAAAGAAAATAGAAAAATGTCATTCTTTGTGTGGTCAGCACAGAAGATCACCAAGATGCTCAAGGCAGACTCCTCCAGTCCTTCTGCTTTTACTAGAAAGATAGCTCTCTACTGTACTTTTCAAGACAATGAGGCTAGGGTGATCCTGCAACAGAGTGGAGTATTGTTCTTTCTGAAACTATGGCTGGAATTGCTCCAGAAATAGAGGCAGGGAGTTCTCAGCAAAGAGTGTCCCTACATTGTCTGTCATGCTATTCATGAATAAGTATGTACAGTCAGTCTGAAAGTCTTCGAGCTCCAAACCTGGAACATCAACTGCCCATGAACTAATTACTGTAAGCAAGTCTGCCCAGTATTTTCTTAGTGATTGATGTGGGGTGGCAGTCCAGTGTGGGTGGGCCCACTTCTAGTCAGGTGGTCCTGGGTTCTATAAAAAAGTGGGATGAGCAAGCCATAAAGAGCAAGCAGGTAAGCAAATCCCTCCATGGACTATGCAAATGTTCCTGCCTCCAGGTTGCTCCCCTGTTTGAGTTCCTGCCCTGACTGCCTTTGATCATGAAATGTGATATGGAAGTGTTATCAAAACAAATGCTTTCCTTCACAAGATGCTTTGGTTGTGTTGTTTCATCCCAGAAATTGAAACCCTAAGACAGAAAATGCTACCAGAGCAGGGAAGTCGACAGCCTAACTCTGCCAAGACAAGGTAGGTAAGTCCTTCATAATCCCTGCTCTACAACAAATGTCAGAGAAACAGGACCCAAAGGCTGAAGACTGATGCAGGAATGTATGGAGAGAAAATGGGAACTGTCCAGGCAGTCATTGGTATGTCATTTCTTAGTTTTGGAAGCTGCAGGCCCTGCACTTCCTATATAAGCAGATATATTTATCCCTCTCAGGTCTCTGAGGTGGTTGAAGAATAGACAGCTAGAGTCTCATAGTTAAATTTTGAACTGTTTAGGAATCAAAAGGGTGTTATAGATCTAAGAAGATACTCTTAAAAGTGTGTTGCAAGTTAGTATGAATGTTGAGTCAGATATAGACCTTTAAACTCATGGAGATGGTTAGATAGTAGAATGTTAAAGTCAGGGGCCAAATATGTATAAACTGGACATTAGGAAGGTATACTGGGCCATTTAACTCTCATAAATGTGGCATATTTATATCTGTTGTTTTGTATAATACTTACTGTTATAAGAGAAGGAACCATCTGTTGGACTGAAAGGGGAAACTTCTGGGGGGGAAGAGGGTGGAAGGGCGGGATAGGAAGGGCGAATAGGGAGGGGTTTGTGACTGAGATGTAACTTGAAGAAAAAAAAATAAAGTATTTTAAAAAAAAGAAAATGCAGAAGAGAGAAAAAAAAGAAAATTTTTTGGTATGCAGTTACCCTTCAAAAGTGATAAGTTGTTACACCTGGACCCTCCCACCACCAAGGAAAGACCACAACATTCAGTAGATCTATTTAGCTTCTGGAGTGAGCACATTCCTCACTTGAGTGTGTTACTCTGCCCCATATACCAAGTGACTCCAGAAGCTGCTAGCTTTGTGTGGAGCCTGGAAAAGGAGAAGGATTTTTCAATGGGTCCAAGCTGCTGTCCAGGCTGCTCTACCACGTGGACCATATGGTCAGGCAGTCCTTATGGCACTTGAGATGTCAGTGGCAGATAGGGACGCTGTTTGGAGCCTTTGGCAGGCTCCTATAGATGAATCACAGAAGAGACCTCTGGAGTTTTGGAGCGAGGCACTACCATCATCTGCAGACCACTGTTCTCCCTTTGAGAGACAGCTTTTGGCTTCCTATTGGGCGTTTCTGGAAATGTTTAAACATTTGGCAGTGTATCTACCAAGTTACTGAGTGACCTGACCTGCTCATCATGACCAAGGGATCATCTGTCCCACCAAGTCATAAAGTAGGACATGCACAGCATCAATCCAGTGTCAAGTGGAAGTGGTATATGTGGCTTAGCTAACTCTTGAAAGGACAAAAAAGTTATATAAAGAAATTGCCCAAATATCCATGGTTTTTACTACCATTAAAATGTGTTCTGTTCCTAAGCATGCACCTATTGCCTCATAGGGTGTATTCTTTGGCTGATTCAATGAGTTTAGTGACAGCATTGCATGCTATTTAGACATCACCCAGAGGAGGATAGCTGCAGAATTACATCCCCTTCTGGGACAGCCCAAAAATCTTCACATTGGCCAAGAAGTACACATTGTTGTGCATCTTGCTTGAAAGTAGAAATGGCTATATATTTGTTTGTTGATTGATAGGCTGTAGACTGGATTGTTAGGGACTTGGAAAGACCATGACTGGAAAATTGGTGAAAAAAAAAAAAACACTTAGGGAAGAAGTATTAGACAGATTTCTCCAAATAAGCAAAGGATATGTGGTATTTGTGTACCAGGTAAATGTTCATTAAAAGGTGATTTCAGCACAGAGGGAGATCAATAATCAAGAGATAGGATGATTCATTCTGTGGACAATCAGCTTCCCCACCACGTCCATCCCTGTCAGTGCCCAATGGGACCACAGACAAAGTAACCACGGTAGCAGAGATGGTGGTTATTCATAGGTTCTACTACATGGACTTCCACTCACCAAGGCTGACCTGGGTATAACTGCTGCAGAGTGATAGATCTGCCAGTGGCTGAGACAATCACTGAGTCCCTGATATTGCATCATACCCCAGGGTAACCAGCCAGTAATCTGGTGGCAGGTAGACTACATTGGACCATTGCCCCTTTGTCCTCACTGGGAATAGATACTTATTCTGACTACAGATTTACCCTCCCTTCATATAAATCTTCTGCCCCAAACTACCATCTATGGATCTGTAGAATGTCTTCTCCACCATCATGAGGTTTCACACAGCATTGCTTCTGACTGAAGAACTCTCTTCACAGCCAGAGAAGTGAGACAGTGAGCCATGCTCATGGATCCACTGGTCTTACCATGTTTCCCATTATCCTGAAGTAACTGGCCTGATAGAATGATAAAATGACCTTTTGATTACCTAATTACAGCACCAATTAGGTGGAAGTATTCTGGAGGACTTGGGGCAGTGTTTTCCAGAAGCCAGTATATGCTTTGACTCAGTATTCAATGCATGGTATAGTTACTCCCATAGTCAGAATTCATGGGTCCAGGAATCAAAGGAACAGGAATTATTCCATTCACTCTCATCTTTAGGAACCCACTAGAGAAATATTTGCTTCCTGTTCCCCCGAGCTTAAGCTATTCTGCCCTAGAAGCTTTGGTTTCGGATGGGGAAGCACTCCTGCCTAGAGACGCAACAAACATTCCACTGAACTGGAAACTGAAACTTCACCCTTAGCCACTTTCGGCTTTTTATGCCCTTAATCAAACAAGCTAAAAAACAATAGCATTGTTAGGAGGAGTGACTGATCCAATCTACAAAGGAAAAACTATGTTGCTTCTCCACAAGGAAGAGAAGATTATTTCTGGAGAGCAGGAGATCCTTTAGGACATCTCTTGGTGTCACCATGTCCCATGATCAAAAGTAATAGGAAACTACAGCAAAGCAATCCAGACAGGATAACAGTGGCCCAGACCTTTTAGAGATGAAGGTATGGGTCACTCCTCCAAGGAAAGAATAAAACCTGCTGAGGTGCTTACTGAGAGTAGAGGAAATACAGAATGGGTAGTAGAGGAAGGTATTTATTTAGCTATAAATACCAGCTAAGACCACAGCTTCAGTTGCAAAACTGAGGATCCTAATTGATATTTGCGTTTTTGTCATGTTTCATTAAGAAAATGTTTGTGCAGATATACACAAATATTAAGCAGACATTTGTGGGTTATGTTCCAATGTCTTTATCATGTAATATAACCTGAATTAAGATAATATCAAGAGTTATCAATTTTAAGTTACAAGGCACCAAGAGTTTGACCCTCAAGGGACACTGGAACCTATTGTAAAACACATAATTCATTTGTGGTTGTACATAGGATGATTATATCTTATCAGATGCAGTTATGAAATGGTTATTATTTTTTTAATTATTAAACACTTATTTATTTTTTTTATTTTTTTTTCTTCAAGTTACATCTCAGTAACAAACCCCTCCCTATTCCCCCTTCCTAACCCGCCCTTCCACCCTCTTCCCCCCAGAAGTTTCCCCTTTCAGTCCAACAGATGGTTCCTTCTCTTATAACAGTAAGTATTATACAAAACAATAGATATAAATATGCCACATTTATGAGAGTAAATTGGCCCAGTATACCTTCCCAATGTCCAGTTTATATGTATTTGGCCCCTGACTTTAACATTCTACTATCTAACCAACTCCATGAATTTAAAGGTCTATATGTGACTCAACATTCATACTATCTTGCAACACACTTTTAAGAGTATCTTCTTAGATCTATAACACCCTCTTGATTCCTAAACAGTTCAAAATTTAACTATGAGACTCTAGCTGTCTATTCTTCAACCACCTCAGAGACCTGAGAGGGATAAATATATTTGCTTATATAGGAAGTGCAGAGCCTGCAGCTTCCAAAACTAAGAAAGAACATACCAATGACTGCCTGGACAGTTCCTATTTTCTCTCCATACATTCCAGCATCAATCTTCAGCTTTTGGGTCCTGTTTCTCTGACAGACATTTGTTGTAGAGCAGGGATTATGAAATGTTATTATTTTTATTTGGAAATTAAACATAGCATTACAAGAGATGATTGTGTGTCAAACTGACAAGGAAGGGACTTGTGATGGACAGTCTTGGTTGCCAATCTTATTTTATCTGGAATCAATTGAAACCCAAGAGCCGGGGCACACCTATGAGGAGTTTTACTTGATTGGATCATTGGAGGTGGGAGGAGCTCCCCTAAATCTCAATTATTTAGAGTCGGAAAACACCCTAAATATTCTAGTGGCAGCATGGGAGAAGGAAGCTTTTGTTTTTTTGCCCATGTGCCCTCACTCTTACTGGCAAGTTCATCTTATCCTGCTGCTAAAGACCAACTGAGACAACCTCATGGTCTGAATAACTACCAAATTCCCAGCCTTTCCCTCAGGAGATAACCATTGTTGGAATAGCCAGACCACAGCCAGTTAGATACTCTAATAACTCTCCACCCATTTAACATATATGAATTCATTTTGTCAGTTCTATTCCTCTAGTTCTATTTCTCCTGTTCATAATCAGGATGCACAGATAGGATTGTAAACATATGCTGAGTGTGCACACATGTTTTTCTGGCTATTCTTATCTAAATGGTCCATTATATACATTATACTATTTGGATAACATATGCGCTGTGTTGAGTATTAAAGTAACCCAGAGATAATTGAAAACATGGAAGTATATGCCTAGGCTATAAGCATATAATGTATAAGGTAATTTAGCACATGGGGATTTAGAACCTGAAGGGCTCCTAGATGCATCCTTCAGTATATTCCAGAAAGAAGTCATCTGTAGACATTACCTGTGTATTACCTTCATTGCTCTTCCTGTTCAGCATGGAGGGTGTCAAGACACCCTGCTAGCGAATCCATACAGACATGCTCTGGAGTAGATTTAATGTATTTAGTCTTTCTGAATAAGTGGCCACCCCCAACCACATGATTTTTGAAAGTCCAGAGAGGAGGCCCGATGTGTTCCCTCAAATAAGTATAAGTCTTCATGGTTATCCATGATCAACTCCCCACTGGTCCCCTAGCTCTGGGGGAAAGACTTGTCAGAATCTGAAGGACTCTGGACAGTGCTCAGTGCTAAGAGGCTGCCAGGCAGGTAGAGAGCCACACTTTGTATAACTCTGGGCAGAAGATTGATTCCTCTCGGGTGCATGAGCAGGAAGTCTAAACCCACCTCCTGTCTGTAGCCCACAAGATCCCCACAGGGGCCTGGGTGAGTGAAGCCACTTTCTCTCTCAAAGTCCTCATGTTCCTGTGTCAGCACTTCTCTCACTGAAGTCTCTGCTTTCTCTTGTTCAAAATCAGGCTGCACGGATAGGATTGTAAACAAATCGACTCCTTGGAGGGCCATTGATCACAAGAGGACAGAGCTGCCCTCAGAGCCTATTAGCCCACAGATAAATTGATTTTGTGTTTCTATAAATTGCTTGGGAACATTTTGCAAGTATCCTGGTGTTTAAATGTATTTGGACACAGGAAGCAGTGTGGAGCAAGGCAAGTTCTAAATGAAGGATGGAGGCACAGGAGTTGCTCCTTCACTCTGAAGCTTCTGGGAGGTTTAAGAAATGCCAGTGAGTTTTAGGGGTCATAGGTCAATAGGAAGGGCAACAGGATATGTGGAAGATGAGACTTCCTCCCAAACTTCTGTCTTTGTGGTTTTCTTACCTTTCATGTTTTATCTTTCTTAAAATTTTTGAGTTAACCTACCAACTAGTGGGTTTCATTACTGTACTTTCATTAATATGTTACTATTTGCCCCTCTTCCCACTGCCTCCCTCCACTGCGGCCCACTCACGCTGGTCCCTTTTTCTCCTCCCGCCCACGTTACCAACTTCTCCCTTCATGTCACATGTTTCCATTACCTTCTTGTTTTTCATTTTGGTTTTTCTTTCTTTGTTTGTTTATTTAAACAAACAAAATGAAGAAAATAGAAAAATAAATAATTCATTTATTGTTTCTGTAATTTTGACAGAAAGATATAACATCTCTAAATCTGAGTTTTCCTATCTACAAGACAAGAATAAAAATTTAACCCAAGTCATAACCTCTTTGGGAAGATTATATGAATCATGGTTTCTAAAATTAGGAACACAATGTTTGACATGTAAAAATGTTCAGGTATTTTTATTATTTTTGACTGATTTTCGACTAGAAAAAGAATCACTGCATCTAGACCTTTCAAATCTCTGACAAGTTACAAAACTTTCTCTTTTGTGTGTGTTCTATGGTTCTGTGTTTTCCAAACACCAGGTTGGGGGTCCCTGATCCAACCCTTCAGTGTAAAGTCACCAGGAACAGCCTTACCCGAGTAGGAGTTTGTTTTTGGGAATGTGGCAGAGTCTCTCATCAGCTCCAAACTCCAGCCTGGGCACCATCCATTTGCCTTTCATTTTGTTTTGAGATGAGACCCACCTCTTCTTAAACGTCTTGCTTTACATAGCTTCCAAGGACGAGCTGTTTCCCTGCTGCTGCTACCTTTGGTGTTTCTGTAGATGTTACGGAGTTTGCCAAGTCTCCAGTATCAGCCACAAAATGAATGCATGAAAATCTTTGTCTCTAGTGTGCCAGTATTTAGGGGTCTGATAAAAAGATAGTAGATGGATAAATCAAGGATGTTAAAAAAGAGGTGGAATGGCTTCACCCTCTTTCTTCTCCCCTTTGAGGACACAGAAATCCCTGCCATGCCTCTGCCTCCTTGAACTCATACTTACAGAAGTCCTGAGAAGCAAATACATTCTTTCTTTATAGATCACCCAGTCTCTGGTACCTATGACTAAATCATGAAGTGGTGTCCCAGGATACTGGCTCAGAACAAGGAATCTAACACTGGCCCTAGCAGGTACAAGAAGCAGCAGGATCCTGACTGAGATACATCCTCCTGTCTAAACACCCCCGCCTAGGCTTGCAGGAAAGCAGAGAAGACAGCACTTTCAAACAGATATCGCCTGATGATTTCTGGAAAAGTTGGAGTTGCAGATTTTTAAATAGTGACCTACTCAAATTCAATTTTAAAAGTCACACATGGGCCCAGGGACATGGCTATGTAGGTAAAGGGTTCATAGTACAAGCCTGAGGACCTGTGTTCAGAATTGCATTCACGCTCAAGTGAAAAGCAAGAATGACTGCAAACACACCACACCTGTCATCCCAGCACTAGACAGGATGCTGCTGGCGAACGTCAGAGGCTCAGTGATGAAGCGTCTGCTCCAAGTTCAGTGAAAGACCTTGGCTCAAAAAAGCTAGCAGGGAAGTGATTCCTATAGACAATGTTTGACCTACATACATACCCACATATGTAGGTCACTGGATATAAAAGAGAAATATCTTACTAGGCATTAAATAGAGGCTAGGCTACCAGACTTTAACACTTGAACCTTGCAGATTTTTGTTTAAACTGTATTACATCAGTGTCTAGAGACGGGAATGTATCTTTGCTTTCAGAAGTGCCTCTACTGAAGTCATGGGAAGTGCAGCAGGGACGGAAAAGCATCCAATGACTATGGTCACTCTTTTCTATCCCCAAGTATAATAAAACAAGAGAGTGATTTTTCT
Source organism: Lophiomys imhausi (assembly GCA_907164525.1). NCBI lineage: Eukaryota > Metazoa > Chordata > Mammalia > Rodentia > Muridae > Lophiomys > Lophiomys imhausi. Next base: position 398,737 of record CAJQZJ010034157.1, on the reverse strand, counting down.
TGGCCCAGTCCAAATAATAATTTTGTTTTGTTTGGAACAAATACTTATGTAGGTGAAATTAAAAATTACCATCTTGGACTGGGGTGTAGCTCAGGGGTAAAACATTCAAGGCATCCTGGGTTCTACCCCTAGCACTACACACAGAGAAACATAAAACTCATCATGTTAAATAAGACATGTAATTTTTTTAAAAGGAAAGAAAATTCAAAATGCATTCACAGTGGGTTTGATTTAGTAATATTACAATGTGATAGTGTGTTTTTGAGCCACCAGAGAACACAAGTATGGAGTTGCCTTCAACTGGTGGGATACTAACATCACCATGGAATTCAGAAGATATGAAGACATGGTTATCTGTCTTTCTCCTGCTGGCTCCCTGAGGAAGATGACTTCCTGTATTATGAACTATCACATCAACCATTCTTTTGGAATGTGTCATGCAAATTATGAAATCCTGGAGGATATAATTCTTAGCTGAGGTGAAAGATTTTGCCCATGGGAAATCTTGGTAGCAGCTACTGGATAGGAAAAAAAAAATAACTGCAGAAGCCTCAGAGGCACTTAATTGACAACTCCATCAGTGGCAAGGTAATAGCAGCTTATGCATGTCCCTGCTGTGTTAATGAGTGAAAAATTTTCAGGATGTGAAAAGGTGTTCTTATTTTACATATAGAAATTCACAGTTAAACTCTGGAGACCTGCTTAGCCAGAATATTGACTTCTGTTGAAGGAGTCTTCTTTCTATTTCTTAGCCCTCTTACTTCTCCTTACTCTCTCTATCTCACTGTCTCTATCTGTGTCTCCACACATACATGAGTATCACTTAAATTACATATTATATATGAATAGATAAACATACACATATATGTGGATATTTGCCTTAAACCAACATTATGTAACAGCTCACCATGAACTTCAGTGAGACCTCAGGACTCAGGAATGTTGACACTGCTCCTTTGTCTTGGAAAGAAAAGGTGGACTTTGTATGTTAGTAACAGATATGCAGATGAAGAGAGTATTAGGCACAGGTCTTGACAAACAGACATTTGTAACTTTACAGGACACAACATCCTTCATCCCCTCTTCTTGGCCAAGCTGAGGGGATGAAGTGAGCGACC
>CAJQZJ010034157.1:386581-397609 GCA_907164525.1 Lophiomys imhausi | reverse complement strand
CTGAACACAGAAGACAAATGCCATCCCTGACTCTGGCTGTCACTCACATTCTTGCCTCAGTAGGAGAGAAAGGCAACTGTGTCAGCCTCAAGAGTGCTTTAGATTTGATTCTTTCTTCACTCCAAACATCAGAGTCAGAGGCTGGAAAGATGGTTCAACCTATAAACGACTTGTTGTACAAGTCTGAGGACCCAAGTTTGGATCCCCCAATACCCACAAAAAAATCCAGGTAAGACAGTGCACCCGGGACGGTAGGGGTGACTGGGGGAAGCAGTTCCATGGGGAGCTCACTGGAAAGCCAGACAAGCAAAATCAGGGAGCACCAGAATCAGTAAGACCCCCCCTTAAAACAAACAAGGTAGAAAACTACCTAGGAAGACACCAGGTGCCATCCTCTGGCACCCACCCCCAGCACACTGTTAGAAACAAGCCCAAGTCGTCTCAATATCTACCAGTTGTTTGAGAGCTTATAATTTTTATGGAACAGGAGGATGTGCCTATGTCTAATGAAAGGGATAAAATGCAATGTTTCCCAGTTGTCTTCAGTTTCCCAGGATAGATATTAATAGCTCATCACATGAGTATGGGGGCACACGGCACAGAATGTTCCCAAGTTCCTATTTTTTTAAAGGTTCACAGACTCCAGAGACTTACTGTGGAAGTCATGACAGGAAAGGCCTGCTCACACATAAAACAAGCTGGAGTGCCAAGTAGTCATTCACGAGGAGATGAAAATGGGATTCTGTGGCTGTTTTATTTGTTTGTGTGAAACAGAATTTTTTTTCCTTTCAACCACTTAAATTGTATTAGTCTAGATTGAAACCCAGGAGGAAAATCATAAAATCACAGAATCGAAAAAATGCTATCTACGTATGGTCACCACACACGTGTCCCTTGAGCATAAAAAGGTCTTTCATTGATTTTTCTACCTAATGTTGAAAGCACTGATTTGGAATTAAGTTTTCTTAAAAGATACAGATACCTGACATGTATGTAAATTAAAGTTGTTATTATGCATAAAATATAGCAGGATTTTATTTTACTTTTTAATATTCTTCTACAATTCCATCCCGGCTACAGAAGATTGCAACAAGGCACTTTTGTTCCCACATCCTGCTCTGTGAGATGATTTAAGGGTGTATGCATCTTTGTCTTTCCTTTGAGGAGTGATAATCTGCCAAAGACGATGCACATGGCAATAAACACAAAGTAGCACAGAGAGAGGAAGATCCATCGAAGGTGCTTCCCAGTCCCTGTGGTTCATTCTTAGATGTTGCCTTTGTGGATACTCTCCACAAATCTGTGGGAGACAAATGGGTGGGTGATATTAGACTGAATTGTCTAGCACAGACATAAAATTAGATCTCCCTAAGGGCACAGTCAGGAGGTAAGAAATCTAACTTTTTATTTTCTTTTAATGCACCAATGTGCACGTGCAATCCAGAGGTGTGAGTGGTGATCAGATACATCACAGGATCAATAATTTAAAAGCATTATTTGAGTCAGAAACACAGTGGACTCATCTTCTCAGAGTTGAAAGTGTCAGGAGAGGTCTGAGAAAGGGAAGGATAAGACTAAGTGTAAAGGTCACATGGTTGTTTATAACACAGAACATCCATGAATGGTACGGGGAGTCCCTGAAAGGAAACAGGGCAGGGGCAGTTGAAAAGAAGTGAGTGTGCTATGGTTCCTCCTCAACTCAACAGTTCCTTCTATGGAAATTCAGAGCTACTGGCAACACTTAAGCCTGACAATGATGATCAAGCATGTAACCAGGGAATAGCACAGGGAATGGTCTAGAAGATTGTTCTTGAACCATTCAAGGTCAAGGTGGTAAGGAGGGAGGGTGGCTGCAAGGACGCTGCACTCAGTGGAGAACACGTCGACACCACAGAGAGGCGTCGACTAGGGATGTAGTTAGGTTGTTTTAATGCTTGTGCAGTATGCAGGAAGTCCTGCACTGGAAACCCAGGGCCCTTTAAATCAGGCATGGTGGCACAAGCCTGAAAACCCAACACTTGATAATCAATCCCAGTGCTGGGGATGCAGAGGCAGGGGATCAGAAGTCTAAGGTCATTGAGACACAATGAGCTCCAGGCAGGTACACAAGACCCTGCCCATAAATGTTTTTAAAGGAAGAGTATAACATTGCACAAAACTTAAAAATCGAGCATACTAACTTCCATCGAGTGCAGCATTTCTCAACCTGTGGGTCATGACCCCTTTGGGGTTCTCATATCATATATTCTGCATATCAGAAATTTACATTATGATCCAAAACAGTAGAAAAATTACAATGATGAAATAGCAATGAAATAATTTTATGGTTGGGGGTCACCACAACATGAGGAACCGTATTAAAGAGTCACAACATTAGGAAGGTTGAGAAGTACTGCACTAGTCACGCACTCTGTAGTAACTCAGTAGCATCCTATTTTCACAGTTAAATACTCACCAATCCCTAACAATGGCTGCAGAACATCCGGATATCAGTAAGAGTCCATTAACACACTTGGCTTTCTTGCTTAAGAAAACAAGTTAAGCAAAGTAAGCATCTCACAACAGGTTCTTCCTCGGAGAAGGAGAAGATCTGCCATGCTGTCTTGAGACCTTTGCAAACACATGACTTTCTGAAGTTCTCAACTTCCACGAAGTTCACTGAGTAAAGATCTTCTCTGTCACAGGGAAAGACAGCAAGATGCACTGCACAATGACATTCAGAAGCACATTGGATCAAATCAGAGCAGATCTAGACATTACTGATGGCACATGTGCTTCAGAATAAATGTAAACATGTTACATTCCAAGAAATTCTGAAAGCAACAAGTCATTTCACACAGGAGAAGGACTGTAGTAAGATTTATTAAAACAGTCTGGTCTCCCAAGCTCATCATAACTACTCTCCTATGAGCAACATGGAACATGGATTCACAGGGCACAGGGCACAGCAGTCTAGCAGCCAGGGCCAGTGATTCTATTCCCAGTATGATATTTGAGATGTGTCTAATCCCACATAGATGTTATACATATTTTCATACAAAAGTATAAATGTGCCATTTATGAATTTTATGTTCCAAAAGAGAGAACATAGAAAAAGGGATATTAGTTTCATTCTATAACAATATGACAGGATCCTGTGTAGAATCAATACCTTGTCAGATGAAAAATAGTTTCAAATGGCTGCATTTACAGACCTTGGGGATTTGACATACAATTGCTGCATATAAAATGGCATCAGAAAATGGTGGACATAAATGGTGCTCATCCTTAGGCAACCCTATGACAATGACAGAATAAAAGCTATTCAATGCTAAGATGTTAGGAAAAAAAACCCTGTTATCACAAATTCTCTAAAACAAAAAAGATATCCAGATTGAAAATATGAAGGAGCCAATATGGCTAACTTCCCTGTTAAGTGCTTACCTATGAATGAACTTGTATGGACTACATAGGAAAACTCATGAAAATCCACACATGTGGTTGACTAGAAGCAGAGCTTAGGCTGTAGATCTGTAAGGAATCCTCAGGGTTCTAAGTGTATTTAGTATGATCACCTCCTTCTATGGATTAAATAAAGAACACTTAAAAACATTCATGCTTCTATGGAGGTCAGTCTGGTGATATCTTAGAAAATTTGGAATAGCTCTGCCTTGGACTCAGCCATACCACTTCTGGGTATACATCCAAATGACTCCTCATCGAATCACAAGGAAGTTTCCTCATCTATGTTCATAGCAGCCTTATTTGTAATAGCTAGAAACTGGAAGCAACCCAGATGTTCCTCAACTGAGGAGTGGATTAAAAAACTGCGGTATATCTACACAATGGAATACTACTCAGCTATCAGAAACAATGAAATTATGCAATTTGTAGCCAAATGGATGGAACTAGAGAATCTCATCCTGAGTGAGCTAACCCAGACTCAGAAGGATGCACATGGCATCTATTTACTTATAGTCAGATTTTAGCTATATAGTACAGGATATCTATACTACAACCAATGCACCAAAGGGAACATGAACAAAAGGAACATGACCTTTTTCTTGTCAATGAGACACTTTTCCCTAGTGGTGCTGCCTTGTAGGCCCCCAGTGTATGAGGAGGTTCTTGGCCCTCATTTGATTGCTGAACTGGGGTGGGGGACTGTTACGTAGGGACACTCCACTCCGGAGGAGTGGGACAGAAGGGTCAGTGGGTAGAGGGTGGGAGGGTGGGAATGGGAGGGGTGGAAAGAGGACACTATGATGGAGATGTAACCTGAAGTAATATATAAATAAATTTAAAAAAAGAAATTTATTATTTTTATTTTTGACTTCATAATACAACCACATCACTTTCCTTATTCCCTTTCTTCCCTCTAACCACTCCATCTTTTTCTTTGCTCTGTCTCAGATTCATGAACTTCTTTTTTATAATTGTTCACTCCACATAATTTTACCTATTTGCGGATGACCTTGAATTGGACAATCAATTGGAGGGCTCTTTCTTGAGGAAGGCCATTTCTTCCACTCCCAGCATTCCTTAGTTTCCTGTGGATTTTTGTCTAGGTTTGAGGATCCAGAAGATCAAGCCTTAAATAAAAAACATCTGTTGGTATCACCCTTGGTCAGGTATTCTTTGTGAAGCCATGTTGATGGGAGTTCTTGGGTGTAGATCTCTGACATTTCTAGGAGATACCAAGACACAAAGAGCAAGAGGTAGGTCCGGTGTTGTCAGTCCTGTAGCTAAGGTTCCTGCACAATTCCTGCAACTAAGGCTCAGAAACCATTACAGAAGAGCAGCAGAGGGGATCCAAGATGGCGGCAGCCCGCATGGACACATTTTTAATGGGCGAAAACAGCTATAACACCACAGAGTTATAAAACAATGAGCAATAATCTGAGTGGTGTGAACCCACTGGGTTTTACCCAGCAACCCAGGGACCATTAGAAGTCCCTGGGTAGGACTCTCCTCTCCTCTCTTGGACACTCGGAAAAACAGACCAGCAGAAACCTCGGAAGCCACTGAATCCGGGAATCATCACCAGGACAGGGACAGAGTAAGAGCCACTCAAATACCTAGACAGCAGCTCCGAACCCTAGACAGGGTTACTCACCAGCCTCCTGGGCACCCAGATTCCACACAGGCATTCTGACACCAAGTAGAAGATTAGCAGAGCCATGGGAATGGGATATAATCTCAGCAGAACCATTGTGGCCACAGGCCACAGAATGATCTGAGCAGCGGGGTGGTAGCAGGTCCACAGTACAGCAGGCATTTTGGCAAACTCAAGCATATTTGGGCTTCCCCAGAGGGTTGTTGGACATACATACAGGCCTCTCTATTAGATTTGCAGTCACTGGGAAGAACACTGCAGCTAGGCAGAGCAGCAGGATACACTTCCAGCAGCTGGTTACGCTGCAACTCCACTGCAGTGTACTGGAACTTGGAAGACAGTGGCTCCAATTGCCAGTATCCAAAGTCAGCTGCAGACAGATGTAGAAGGAGCTGTGAGAGTGGGCAAAAAGGCCGGCGGGCAGGTTGGAAGGCAGCTTTGATCTCCACAGGGTCCAAGCCTTGGGCAGGTTGTGGGGTGAATATTGAAGTCCTTTGCTAGTGATGGCTCTTCTAGAGGGAAACCAGATCTTCAGCATATATAGTTCCACCCCTGGAGCAGTGAGGTCTTGACCTGGGGGCACTGCTCAGTGACTCAGCCTAAGGGCATGGTGCTTAGGGCCGAGAGGCACAGAGGTGCCCTGGGGACCATCTTAATATCAAACAAAATAGACCTCCAACTGAAGTTAATCAAAAAAGATAGAAAAGGGCATTACATACTTGGTAAAGGAAATATTCATCAAGAAGACATCTCAATATTGAACATCTATGCCCCAAATACAAAGGCACCTACATTTGTAAAAGAAACTCTTCTAAAGTTTAAATCACACATCGATCCCCACACATTAGTAGTGGGAGACTTAAACACCCCACTCACAACAATGGACAGATCATCAAGACTGAAGCCAAATAGAGAAATATTGAGTCTAACAGAGGTCATGAACCAAATGTACCTAACAGATATCTACAGAACATTTCACCCAAACACAAAAGAATACACCTTCTTCTCAGCACCACATGGAACCTTCTCCAAAATCGACCATATAGTCAGACACAAAGCAAGCCTCAACAGATATAAGAAAATTGAAATAACTCCTTGTATCTTATCAGACCACCATGGAATAAAGCTGGACTTCAACAGCAACAGAAACAACAGAAAGCCTACACACAGATGGAAATTGAACAACTCTTTAATGGATGATTACTGGGTCAGGGAAGAAATAAAGAAGGAAATCAAAGACTTCTTAAAATCCAATGAAAATGAAGGCACAACATACCCAAACCTATGGGACACAATGAAAGCTGTGCTCTGAGGAAAGTTCATAGCACTAAGTACCTTCAAAAAGAAAATTGTGACAGCTCATATTAACGAATTAACAGATAAACTGGATGAATTGGGGGAAAAAAAGAAGCAAACACTCCCAAGAGGAGCAGAAGGCAGGAAATCATCAAACTTAGAGCTGAAATCAACCACTTAGAAACAACAACAACAACAAAAGCGATATAAATAATTAATGTAGGCAAGAGTTGGTTCTTTGAGAAAATCAACAAAATAGACAAAACCTTAGCCAAATTAGCTAAAAGGCAGAGGGAAAAAACCCAAATCAACAAAATTAGAAATGAAAAGGGATAAATAGCAACAGATATTGAGGAAATCCAGAGAATCTTTAGGTCCTACTTTAAAAATCTATACTCCACCAAATTAGAAAACCTAAGCAAAATGGACAATTTTTTTTGATAGATTCCACCTACCGAAGCTAAATCAAGATCAGGTTAACAGTTAAACAGCCCTATAACCCCTAAGGAAATAGAAACTGTCATTAAAAAATCTCCCAACCAAAAAAAAAAAAAAAAAAAAAATTCCAGGGCCAGATGGTTTTAGCACAGAATTCTATCAGACCTTCAAAGAAGAGCTAATACCAATACTCTTCAAATTCTTTCACAAAATAGAATCAGAAAGAACACTGCCAAACTCATTCTATGAGGTCACAGTCACCCTGATTCCTAAACCACACAAAGACCCAACAAAGAAAGAGAACTTCAGACCAATCTCCCTCATGAACATAGATGCAAAAATACTTAATAAAATACTGGCAAACCGAATTCAAGAACACATCAAAAGTATCATGCACCATGGTCAAGTAGGCTTCATCCCAGGAATTCATGGATGGTTCAACATATGAAAATCCATCAACATAATTAACCATATAAACAACTTGAAAGAAAAAAAAAACCACATGATAATCTAGCTAGATGCTGCAAAAGCATTTGACAAAATCCAACACTCCTTCATGCTAAAAGTCCTGGAGAGAACGGGCATACAAAGACCATACCTAGAAATAATAAAGGTGATATACAGCAAGCCAGTAGCCAACATCAAATTAAATGGAGAGAAACATGAAGCATTTCCTCTAAACTCAGGGACAAGACAAGGATGTCCACTTTCACCATAGCTCTTCAACATATTACTTGAAATTCATGCTAGAGCAATAAGACAACTAAAGGAGATCAAGGGGTAAACATCAGAAACAAAGAAGTCAAATTATCCCTATTTGCAGACGATATGATAGTATACATAAGCGACCCCAAAAATTCCACCAGAGAACTCTTACAGATGATTAAAAACCTTCAGAAATGTGGCCGGATACAAAATTAATTCAAAAAAATTAGAAGCCCTTATTTACACAACAAATAAATGGGCTGAGAAAGAAATCAGGGAAATAACACCCTTTACAATAGCCACAAGCAATATAAAATACCTGGAGGTAACTCTAACCAAGCAAGTGAAAAACCTGTAGGACAAGAACTTCAAGTCCTTGAAGAAAGAAATTGAAGAGGACATCAGAATATGGAAAGATCTCCCATGCTCATGGATAGGTAGGATCAACATAATAAAAATGGCCATCCTACCAAAAGCAATGTACAGATTCAATGCAATTCCTATCAAAATATCAACACAATTCTTTATAGACCTAGAAAAAGTAATACTCAATTTCATATGGAACAACAAAAAAACTAGAATAGCTAAACCAAATCTGCACAATAAAAAAACATCTGGAGGTATCACCATCCCAGATTGCAAGCTGTACTACGGAGCAATAGTAATAAAAACAACATGGTACTGGTATAGAAACAGACCAGTGGATCAATGGAATCTAATAGAAGACCCAGAAATGAATCCACACACCTTTGGTTACTTAATTTTTGACAAAGAAGCCAAAACCTTACAATGGAAAAAGGACAGCATCTTCAACAAATGGTGCGGGTCCAACTGGAGGTCCACTTGTAAAAGAATGAAATTAGACCCATACTTATCTCCTTGTACAAAACATAAGTCCAAGTGGATCAAACACCTTAACATAAGGCCTGACACACTATATCTACTAGAAGAGAAAGTGGGGAAAACCCTCGAATTCATCGGCACAGATGACAACTTCTTGAACAGAACACCAACTGCTCAGGCTCTAAGACCAACAATCAATAAATGGGACCTCATGAAACAGAAAAGATTCTGTAGGTCAAAAGACACTGTCATTGGAACAAACAGCAGCCTACAGATTGGGAAAAACATCTTCACCCACGCCACATCTGACAGAGGGCTAATATCCATAATTAATAAAGAACTCAAGAAATTAAATGCCAAGAAACCAAATAATCCAATCAAAAATTGGGGGACAGATCTAAACAGAGAATTCAGAAAGGAGGAATTCTTAATGGCTGAGAGAGACTTGAAGAAATGCTCAGCATCCTTAATCATCATAGAAATTCAACTCAAGATGACTCTGAGATTCCATCTCACACCTGTCAGAATGGTTAAGATCAAAAGCTCATTTGACAGCACATGCTGGCAAGGGTGTGGAGAAAGGGGAACCCTCCTCCATTGCTGGTGAGAGTGCAGACTTGTGCAACCACTATGGAGGTATGTCTGGCAATATCTTAGAAAACTTGGAATAGCTCTGTCTTGGGACCCAGCCATACCATTTCTGGGTATATATTCAAATGATTCCTCACCAAATCACATGGAAGTTTCCTCATCTATGTTCATAGCAGCCTTATTTGTAATAGCTAGAAACTGGAAACAACCCAGATGTCCCTCAACCGAAGAATGGATTTAAAAACTGTGGTACATCTACACAATGGAATATTACTCAGCCATCAGAAACAATGAAATCATTCAATTTGCAACCAAATGGATGGAACCAGAGAAGCTCATCCTGAGTGAGCTAACCCAGACTCAGAAGGATGCATATGACATCTCTTTACTTATTGTTGGATTTTAGCCATATAGTACTGGATAACTATACTACAACTAATGCACCAAAGGGAACATGAACGTAGATTTTTTTTCCTGTCAATGAGACACTTTGCCCTAGTGGTGCTGCCTTATATACCCCCAGTGAATGAAGAGGCTCTTGGCCCTCATATGACTGCTGAACTGGGGTGGGGGACTGTTATGTAGGGACACTCCACTCCAAAGGAGTGGGATGGAAGGGATATGGGATAGAGGGTGGGAGGGCGGGACTGGGAGGGGTAGAAAGAGGACACTACAATGGAGATGTAACCTGAAGTAATAAAAAAAAAAAGAAGAAGAAGAAGAGCAGCAGAAAGATTGTTAGTGCCAGAAGAACAGGGTTTTATGTGTGATCAATTCTTCTAGAAACATTTATGTTTATAAACAAGTTTTGCTTATGGTCAAAAATTAGCATACAGAGAACTTTTAAAATAGATCATTTTGAATTGCTACTGATTGAAAATCTGAATTAAAAAAATCAAGATATTCATGTACATATTAGTTAAAGCACTGTTTGAAGATAACTACCTAGAAATGCAAATACTAGGCTTCAGGGTTTCCACGTCTTGTGTTCTGTTCTGTTGTATTGCTCTTCAAAGATGTACAGTTTACATTCTTGCTAGCAGAATATGAGAATATCACATTCAGTACTTGACATCACCAGGTTTAAAATATCTTGCTATTTAGAACAATAAAAATTGAGGGAGATAAAAAAAGAAAGTTTAAATTCATACCAGAGTAACAGATGAGATTGTATTACTATGTAATATATTTACAATTTACTCAAACCTTTCTCTCTTAATTAGAAAAGTATATAAGGAAGAGAAGAAAGGAGACAGAGGGGAAGAGACAGAATATTGATGCTATATATAGAAAGAAAAAAATATATGAACATTTTACACAGATATAGAGCCTTAGTAGTTTTACATCCTCTAGTGAGTTTCAGAGAGAAGGAGGGAGAGCGATCCCTTGGTCTCTGTATATACCCCCTGCACAGTTAAATATTTCAAAAATGTTAAATAATGCAAAATATTTATTAATTATTTAATTATGTAATTAAAATATAAAATAATGTAAAAATTTCAAATTACCTAGCTAAATATTGTACAATAACTCACTAATCTCAGACCTACATAAATATGAACATGTCCAGGATAATTTCCTGACTGTCCCCATAACTTTCTCTTTTTGCAGACACTTGTACAAAAGACTCTGCAGAGAGATTGTCTTCTTTTCAGTACTGAGGGCATGTCCAGCCTGTCTCCAGCTGTGATAGGAGACCTTACAAAAGCAACTTAGGGTTTTATTAAAGCTTATGGTCTCAGAGAGACAGAGTCCATTATGATGGGAAAGGAATGTCAACATGAAGGTTAAGTATGACTGGTAATCAGAACCTCAGATGGAACTTTGGATAAGTGACAATCTGAAGATAAATGGCTCACTCTACAGGAAGTACATATTGATCCTGTGATCATAACAACCACCAGAATCAGTTTCTATTGCAAGTGACACCTCAGCCTTGTGACATACCTTTTTAAACCAGCCAACCTGTGAGAAACCACCGTTGTTGAAAGCCCAACTATTCACAGTATCAATGCAGGGACATCAGCTCAGCATCAGTACATACAGCCGTGACTGTGATC
>CAJQZJ010034157.1:365489-378511 GCA_907164525.1 Lophiomys imhausi | reverse complement strand
GACAGAGCAGCAATTATAAATGGAAGGCAGTGGCATTTTCTGTCATGCTAACTAACATATTTCCACTCCAGAACAATTCCTAGAACCTGTAGACATGTGATACAATTCACTTTATTAATTAATAAATGAATTGTTGGGAAGACACAGATGTATAAAACCCACTGAACAGTAGACCACAGCATGGTGCACTGCTAAGCTTCTCTGTGCATTGAACTTCCTGGAACTGATTCTTAGAAAATGAAAATGAAGGTTCCAAGATGGCGGTAGCCAGCACGAACACATTTTGACCACAGGGAAAACATCTAGGACAATGCAGAGATATAAACATGCTAAGCAACAATCTGAGAGGCATGAACCTACTGGTTCTCACTGGCTGAACCCAGGGACTCATAAAAGTCACTCAGAAAAAGAGACCAGCCAGCCATTGAAGCGGCAGAAGCTGCAGAAGCAGGAGAACTTCACAGCAAGAGGAGTCTCTGGGTATGAGCCACTCAAATACCCAGTGAGCAGCTCTGAACCCCAGACGGGTACTCACCAGCCTCCTGAGCACCCAGCTTCCATACAGGCATTCCAGTACCAAAAAGAGGACCAGAGGAGCCAGCTGAACAGGTATATTATAAGCAGAACCATTATGGCAGCAACACACGGAACATTCTGAGCTACAGAAGAACTTCAGGACCACCTCAGTATACCTCCAGCAAAGTGGCTATCTGGGAGGTGCAAGCATATTTGGGTTTACCCAGAAAGGTGTTGGACATACAAGTCCCTCTACTGGATATACAATCACTCGGAAGAACATTGTGGCCAGACAAGGCAGCAGGCTGTACTTCCTGTAGTGGTACAGTGTCCCACAGGTCTGATAACTGCAGGGCCTTGGCAGGCAGCTCTGATCACCAGATAGAGGTGCTAGAGGTACTTTCTGGCTTCCTGAGCACCCAATTACAAAGCAAGCCTCAACAGATACAAGCAAGCCTCAATAGATACAAGAAAATTGAAATAAGCCTTTGTTTCTTATCAGACCACCGTGGATTAAAGCTGGACTTCAACAAAAACAGAAATAACAAAAAGTCTACACATTCATGGAAACTGAACAACTCTCTACTCAATATCCACTAGGTCAGAGAACAAATAAAAAAGGAAATCAAAGACTTTAAAATCCAACGAAAATGAAGGGAGAACATCCCATACTTATGGGACACAATGAAAGCAGTGCTATGAGGAAAGTTCATAGCACTAAGTGCCTTCAAAAAGAAAATTGTGACAGCTCATATTAGCAACTTAGCAGCAGAACTGGAAGAGCTAGGAAAAAAAAAAAAGCAAACACTCCCAAGAGGAGCAGAAGGCAGGAAATCATCAAACTTAGGGCTGAAATCAATAACTTAGAAACAATAAAAAGAATAATACAAAGAATCAACAAAACAAAGAGTTGATTCTTTGAGAAAATCAACAAAATAGACAAACCCTTAGCCAAACTAAAGGCAGAGGGAAAATATCCAAATCAACAAAATCAAAAATGAAAAGGGAGAAATAACGACAGACATGGAGGAAATCAGGAGAAACTTTAGGACTTACTTTAAAAATCTGTACTCCACCAAATTTGAAAACCTAAGCAAAATGGACAATTTTCTTGATAGAGTGCACCTACCAAAGTTAAACCAAGATCATGTTAAAAAAATAAACAGTCCTATAACCCCTAAGGAAATAGAAGCAGTCATTAAAAGCCTCCCATCCAAAAAAGAGCCTAGGGCCAGATAGTTTCAGCACAGAATTCTACCAGACATTCAAAGAAGAGCTAATACCAATACTCTTCAAACTCTTCCACAAAATAGAAACAGAAGGAACACTGCCAAACTCATGCTATGAGGCCACACTCACGCTGATTCCTAAACCACACAAAGACCCAACAAAGAAAGAGAACTTCAGACCAACTTCCCTCATGAACATAGATGCAAAAATATTTAATAAAATACTGGCAAACCGAATTCAAGAACATGTTAAAAGTTTTATACACCCTAATCACGTAGGCTTCATCCCAAGAATGAAGAGGTGGTTCAACATACGAAAATCCATCAACAAAATTCACCATATAAACAAGCTGAAAGAAAAAAAAAAACCCACATGATCATCTCGCTAGATGCTGAAAAAGCATTTGACAAAATCCAACACCTCTTCATGGTAAAAGTCCTGCAGAGAACAGGCATACAAGGACCATACCTAGAAATAATAAAAGCGATATGCAGAAAGCCAGTAGCCAGCATCAAATTAAATGGAGAGAAACTTAAAACATTTCCCCTAAAATCACAGACAAGGCACTCTCCCCATATCTCTTCAACATAGTACTTGAAGTTCTAGCTAGAGCAATAAGACAACTAAAGGAGATCAAGGGGATACAAATTGGAAAGGAAGAAATCAAATTATTCCTACTTGCAGACAATATGATAGTATGCATAAGTGACCCCAAAAATTCCATCAGAGAACTACTACAACTGAAAAACACCTTCAGCAAAATGGCTGGATACAAAATTAATTCAAAAAAATCAGAAGCCCTTCTTTATACAAAAAATAAATGGACTGAGAAAGAAATTAGGGAAATAGCACCCTTTACAATAGCCACAAACAATATAAAATACCTGGGGGTAACTCTAATCAAGTAAGTGAAAGGCCTGCATGACAAGAACTTCAAGTTCTTGAAGAAAGAAATTGAGAACATCAGAAGATGGAAAGATCTTCCATGCTCATGGATAGGTAGGATCAACATAATAAAAATGGCCATCCTACTAAAATATATGTACAGATTCAATGCAATTTCTATCAAAATACCAACACAATTCTTTATAGACCTGGAAAAAACAATTTCAACTTCATATGGAATAACAAAAAAAACAGAATAGCTAAATCAATCCTATAAAATTAAAAAAAAAAAAATCTGAAGGTATCACCATCCCAGATTCTGGTATAGAAACAGACCAGTTGATCAATGGAATTGAATTGAAGACCCAGAAATTAACCCACACACCTATGGTCACTTAAGTTTTGACAAAGAAGCCAAAATCATACAATGGAACAAGGACAGCATCTTCAACAAATGGTGCTGGTCTAACTGGATGTCAACATGTAAAAGAATGCAAATAGACCTATACTTTTCACCTTGCACAAAACTGAAATCCAAGTGAATTAAAGACCTTAACATAAAACCTGACTCACTAAATCTAACAGAAGAGAAAGTGGGGAAAAGCCTTGAACTCCTGGGCACGGGTGACAACTTCCTGTACAGAACAACAATAGCTCAGGCTCTAAGATTAACAATCAATAAATGGGACCTCATAAAACTCAAAAGCTTCTGTAAAGCAAAGGACACTGTCATTTGAGCAAAATGGCAGCCTAAAAATTGGGAAAAGATCTTTACCAACCCCACATCTGACAGAGGGCTGTCAATTACGAGCCAATATCCATAATTTATAAAGAACTCAAGAAATTAAACACCAAGAAACCAAATAATCCAATCAAAAAATGGGGAACAGAGCTAAACTGAGAATTCACAAAGGAAGACTCTCTAATGGCTCAGAGACACTTGAAGAAATGCTCAGCATCCTTTTTTTTCCTTTATTTTTTATTTCTTCAAGTTATATCTCAATTGCAGTCCCCTCCCTATTCCCCCTCCAGTCCCACCCTCCCACCCTCAAACCCCCATCCTCTTCCCTTTTTTTTCTTTTAAATTTAAGGTATATCTTATTTCCCCCTACAGTTTACCCTTTCAGTCCAACAAATGGCTCTTTCTCTTATAATAACAAATACAATACAGTACAACAGAGGTAATTAGGCCACAGTTATGAGGGTTATATGGCTTAACGTACATTCCCAATGACCAGTCCATATGTATTTGGTACTTGACTTTAACATTCTACTATCTAAACATCTCCATGAGTTTAAAGGTCTATATCTGACTCAATATTCATACTAATTGCAACACAATTTTAAAAGTATCTTCTTAGATCTTTAACACTCTCTTGACTCCTAAACAACTCAAAATTAAATTATGAGACTCTAGCTATCTGTTCTTCAACCACCTCAGAGACCTGAGAGGGATAAATATATCTGATTTTATAGGAAGTACAGGGCCTGCAGCTTCCCAAACTAAGAAATGACATACCTGTGGCTGCCTGGACAGTTCCCATTTTCTCTCCATACATTACAGCATTGATCTTCAGTCATTTGGCCCCGTTTCTTTGACAGACATTGATTGTAAAGCAGGGGTTATGAAGGACTTACCTACCCTGTCTTGGCAGAGCTAGGCTGTCGACTTACCTGCTTCCAGGTTTTGTCCTTTTTGGACAGCATTCTGTCTACAGTTGTGGCAAGGGGCTTTTCCTACCAAGAGATAGGCTTGTGACTAATTCAATCATCTCCCACTGGAGATTCTTCGATGCTCATCTTCTACTTGGAGGAGAATAGGGGGTGCTGTCAGGAGTTGATATGTCTTGATATAAAAAAATCTAAACTTACGAAAACATCTTTGAATGCCATATTCTGCGGATCTCTTGAGGTTTTTGAAGAGGCCCTATCTGTCTCTTATATTAGGATAGGCAGATGTTGCTTGTCTCTTGCCAATTTATTTCTGATTAGCTTAGGAAGTAACTATAATAGGCTCTCATAGTACCTAACTGAATGACCGGCTTGCATAACCATTAGTTTGCATTTCTTAATTATACTAAACAGTTTATGACAATTGGTAGTAAAAGGCCGAAACATCACATTTCATTTATTTTCTTTACTTCCTAACCCTTCCATCCCATTTCTCTGGGGTGGGGTGTCCTTATATAACAGTCCCTCATCTCATTTGAGAGGTCGTATAAGGGCCAAGAGCCTCTTCATTCATTGGGGATCTACAAAGCAGTACCATCAGTGAAAAGTGTCTCATTGCCCAGGAGAGAGAACTAATAAACAAACAAATCAATAAGCATACAATAGATAAAAAAGACTAAAAAATAGAAAAAAATATAACTAATATATAAAAAATAGATAAAGAATAAAAATTAAAAATAAGAAGTCTATGTCCAAGTTCCCTTTGGTGTATTAGTTGTAGTATCGATACCTTCTACTATATAGCTAAAATCCTACTATAAGTGAATAGATGCCCTATGTGTCCTTCTGAGTCTGGGTTAGTTCACTCAGGATGAGCTTTTCTAGTTCCATCCATTTGGCTGCAAATTACATAATTTCATTGTTCCTGATAGCTGAATAATATTCCATTGTATAGATGTACCACAGTTTTTTGACCCATTCTTCGGTTGAGGGACATCTGGGTTGTTTCCAGTTTCTAGCTATTACAAATAAGGCTGCTATAAACATAGATGAGGAAACTTCCTTATGATTCCGTGAAGAGGCATTTGGGTGTATACCCAGAAGTGGTATGGCTGGGTCCTGAGGCAGAGCTATACCAAGTTTTTTAAGATATCGCCAGACTGACCTCCATAGTGGTTGCACAAGCCTGTATTCCCACCAGCCATGGAGTAGGGTACCCCTTTCTCCACACCCTCGCCAGCATGTGCTGTCATTTGAGTTTTTGATCTTAGCCATTCTGACAGGTGTGAGATGGAATCTCAGAGTCATGTTGAGTTGCATTTCTCTGATGATTAAGGATGTTGAGCATTTCTTTAAGTGTTTCTCAGCCATTAGGGATTCCTCTTTGTGAATTCTCTATTTAGCTCTGTCCCCCATTTTTTGATTGGATTATTTGGTTTCTTGGCATTTAATTTCTTGAGTTCTTTGTAGATTTTGGATATTAGCCCTCGATCAGATGTGGGGTTGGTGAAGATTTTCTCCCAGTCTGTAGGCTGCCGTTTTGTTCGAATGACAGTGTCCTTTGCCTTACAGAAGCTTTTCAGTGTCATGAGGTCCCACTTATTGATTGTTGATCTCAAGTGGGCTGAGGAAGAAATAAGGGAAACAACCCCCTTCACAATAGCCGCAAACAACATAAAATACCTGGGGGTAACTCTAACCAAGCAAGCAAAGGACCTGTACAACTAGAACTTCAAGCCCTTGAAGAAAGAAATGGAAGAGGCCTTTAGAAGATGGAAAGATCTTCCATGCTCATGGATAGGTAGGATCAACATAATAAAAATGGCCATCCTACCAAAAGCAATATATAGATTCAATGCAATTCCTATTAAAATACCAACACATTTTTTTATAGACTTGGAAAGAGCTAGCCTCAATTTCATATGGAACAACAAAAAGTCCAGAATAGCTAAATCAATCCTGTACAATAAAAAAAATCTGGAGGTATAACCATCCCAGATTTCAAGCTGTAGTACAGAGCAATAGTTGTAAAAACAGCATGGTATTGGTATAGAAACAGACCAGTAGATCAATGGAATCGAATTGAAGATCCAGAAATAGACCCACACACTTATGGCCACCTAATTTTTGACAAAGAAGCCAAAACAGCACAATGGGAGAAGGACAGCATCTTCAACAAATGGTGCTGGTCCAACTGGATGTCCATTTGTAAAAGAATGAAGTTACACCCATACTTATCACCCTGTACAAAACTTAAGTCCAAGTGGATCAAAGACCTTCACATAAGGCTGGTCACACTAAATCTACTAGAAGATAAAGTGGGAGAAACCCTCGAACTGATTGGCATAGGTGACAACTTCCTGAACAGAACACCATGCTCATCATCCTTAATCATCAGAGAAATGCAACTCAAGATGACTCTGAGATTCCATCTCACACCTGTCAGAACGGCTAAGATCAAAAGCTCAAATGACAACACATGCTGGCGAGGTTTTGGAGAAAGGGGAACACTCCTCCATTGTTGGTGGGAGTGCAAACTTGTACAACCACTATGGAAATCAGTTTGGCGATATCTTAGAAAACTTGGAATAGCTCTACCTCAAGATCCAGCCACACCACTTCTCGGGATACATCCAAATGATTCCTCACCAAACCACAAGGACATTTCCTCATCTATGTTCATAGTAACCTTATTTGTAATAGATAGAAACTGGAAACAACCCAGATGTCCCTCAATGGAAGAATGGATTAAAAAAAAAAAACTTGTTGTACATTTACACAATTGAATGCCACTCAGTTATCAGAAACAAGGAAATCATGCAATTTGCAGCCAAATGGATGGAACTAGAGAAGCTCATCCTGAGTGAGCTAACCCAGACTCAGAAGGATGCACATGACATCTATTCACTTATAATTGGATTTTAGCCATATAGTACTGGATAACTATCCTACAACCTACATACCAAAGGAACAGGAACATAGACCTTGTTACCTGTTAGTGGGTAACAAACTTTGCCCTAGTGGTGCTGCCATATAGGCCCCCAATTCAAGAGGAAGTTCTTAGCCCTCATATGACTGTTTAACTGCGGAGGGGGTTGATATGTAGGGACTCTCCATTCTGGAGGAGTAGGATAGGTGGGAGATGGGGAAGAGGGTGGGAGGGTGAGTCTGGGAGGGGTGGAGAGAGGGCACTGTGATGGAGATGTAACTTGAAGTAATAAATACACATTAAAAAGAAAAGGAAATGGAAATGAAATAGTTGACTTCCGGAGAGTATTATAGTTCTCAGGGAGTCCAATTCATGTGATAACTTAAGTAGGCCTTGGGCTGAGTAGAGGAAATGCATACATTCCAGCAGGTGCACAGCTTAGTTCTCTCCTCAACCCTGCAAATGTCTAACAAAGGAGCTGCAGAAACACCACAGCCCAGAAGCCACTCCAAACAGCGCCTATAAACAGCGAACCATCAAGCTGAGAAAGGCCTAACAAGGAAATAAAACAGCTTGCCTCCCTTTCTTTCCACGGGCTCTCCTTGCCCTTCGCTCTAATAGTAAAGACAAATGTGCTAAACCAGGAGGGAATGAAGCAAGGACCATGGAGTGCTGATGGGCCTGTGAAAACGAGAAGGGAGCCTGGCCACCCTGCTGGCCTGGCAGGAGAGCCCAGGGCTGTGGCGGAGCCTGTTTCCTCTTGCCATTCCATTTGCTGAAATCTGCAGGCAGCGAAGGTTCACTTGACAGCTTTCCTCGCGGTCCATGATTTGCTTTTCCAATGTATTTTGAATAGTCTGTCTGAACCACTATAGAAATGAAATTATAATATAGCCCTTAATTTTCTTCTTCTTTTTTGACAAGTAAAAAATTTCTCTCATTGTCTCACTAGAAATGGGCAGAAGGTACAATTTCTTCTCTTTCCTCAATGTGGCTATTCTTCCACACATTTGGCTAGTTGAAGAGATGGCTAGAGAGGACAGTCAAGTTCATGCACAGAATTTGACACCTCGCTGTTCCCTTCACACTAGCTGGCATGCTCGTTAGAACCTTGTGCCCATTTCTCAAGCCAGTAAGAAATGTGGTCATCCAAGGTTCAGCCATAGCTCTGAGTGATGTTTAGTTTCTCTTTCCCTGCACACCTGCTCACTGTCTTGGGTCATTTGGAAGCTTAGCCATTCACACATGAATTATCTGAACCGAGGTTTAAGCCAGAAGATCCTTGCACTGCAAATGAAAGTCCATGCTCTATATTATCTCTAGGATTGTGAAAGATGGATCATATCATTCCATTAACTTTGCTTCTTTATTATAAGAATAAGTGTTAATCAAGCATAATCATGTGCTAGATGTTACTTGACATTTCTTACTTTTAATAATTCTTTTATTTATATTTTACTTTTAATTAGCTGAAGAAGCAATGGGTTTTGTTTTACTATAGTATTTTTATAATACTTAGTTTTGGCTGATCCTTCCTTACTTGCTCCTCTTCTCAGTCTCCTTTCCACTAGCCCTACTTCCAACCCCCATCCTCAGTACTCCCTTTCCCATTTTCATGTCATGTATATCCTATTACTCTTCCCATTCTCCTTCCTTAAAGCCCTTTCTCCCATTGTCCCAGACTCCTCTTATATTCCCTGCTCACTCCCACAAATCCACACTATTAACATAAGAAACCAAGATCAGCATATGAGAGAGAAGATGAGGTAATTGTTCCTGAGCCCAACTTACCTTGATGTAAAATTTCCTACTTCCATGCATTTTCTGTAATTTTGGTTTTTTTCCTAGGGATGAATACAATTTCATTGTGTATATGTACCACATTTTTCCTATGTATTCATCAGTTAGAGTACATGTGAGTTGATTATAGTTCCTTGCTCTTGTACATAGAGAAACAATAGATGTAGATATGAGACTATCTATATGATAGTTGTCTTAGTTACAGTTTAATTGCTGTGAAGCAACACTATGACTACAGCAACTCTCATAAAGAAAAGCATTTAACTGGGGCTGGCTTACAGTTCAGAGGTATAATCCATTATCATGGTGGGAAGCTTGGTGACACACAGGCAGATATGGTGCTGGAGAGGTATCTGAGAGTTCTACATCCAGATCAGCAGGTAGCTGGAAGAGAGAGTGACCCTGGGCCTGACTTGAGCATTTTAAACCTCAAAGCCCACCCCCAATGACACACTTCCTTCAAAAAAAGCCACACCTACTCCAAAAGGCCACACCTCCTAATAGTGCCACACCCTGGTGACCGAGCATTCAAATCTATGAGTTGCTGGGAGACAATCCTATTCAAACCATCACAGTAGTATGTACAGTCATTTGGATATATGTTCAAAAGTGGCAAAGCTGGATAATATAGAAGATCAATTTTTAGTTTTTTGGAATATCTTCACACTGATTTCCACAGTTGCTACATCAGTTTCTACCCACCAGCACTGAATACAGCCTCCTGGTTCTTTTCATTGCTGTTTTGTTCCCCATTCACACATAGCTAGGACGAGGAAGACATCCTTGACACCAGCTGAATGTGAGACATAGACTGAGGCACTAATACTTTCACTTAGTTTTGGTGAGAGCAAACGAATGCTGTCCTATTGCTGAAGGGAATTACAGAGGCTGGTAGTGTTTCTGGCATGTGGAACACATGACTGCTTTTGCTGACTAGTTCTATCATATTTCTTCTTTCTAGTCCTGTCCCAAATCTTCCTTAACAAAGTACCATGAACTTCATGACTTAATTTATTGTCCTGCCATTCTAGGAGGCACAGTTCTGGACTCATGATGTTGCAAACTCTAGGGCCCCGTCAAAACCTGCACATGACTTCCTCTTACCCACTCTTAGCTTCTGGCTTGCTAGTGACCTTGGGCTTCCCCTGATTTACAAATACAACCCCCTGATGGTTTCATCCACTTACTCATATGGACATGGTTGGATAAACTTACTTCTATGTCTCTTTTGTCTATCTCCATAAAAATTATGTGCATTTATGTAATCAGCATAATGTCTTTGCTAGCAACACAGGGACAGAAAAAAAATCTAAATAAAAGTATTTTTTCCAAGATCTGTGGTGAAGAAAGGGGGACAATGGGTGGGAAGGAGATAAGAGATGGGGGAACAAGTAACCAAACTGTATCATATACATGCACAAAATTGTCAAATAAAAACATTAACTAATAAAAGATACTTCAATCAAAATAAAAAATGATTTTCAGGGATATTTGTATCATGATTAAGAAGACAGCCTCATGAACCCAGAACATGCCAACCTGAGGTCTACACCCACACTGAGTATCAACACTCTCCAGTGCTGGTAATGTTTCCCAGCTACCTCTTCACACTGAGTATTAACATTCTCCAAGGCTGGTAATGTTTCCCAGCTACCTCCAGTTATCACCAAAACACACAAATGAGATATAGTGCATAACTTCTTATTTTTTTGCAGTATACATGCTGCAAAACAGATTCTACATGTTCACATAGTTAGCCTAAATTAATACATTTTGTAATCTAACTTTTCATTTATGTAACTATTTTAGATTGTCCACATCAGATGACAACAAAAGTTTTTGACCTTTGAAATCTTGGAATTCCATAACAGTAATTGCACTATAAAATACATCTCATTGGAACTATTCACATTGTTAATTTCTCTCCATTAGTGCTCAATATTATAATCCACTTTTGTTATTTCATCCCAGTAGCTTTTCTTCGAAGTATTTAAAAGAATTCCCTGGCTTAACCCACCTATTCAAAGATATCCTTTATTTAATTTTTACTTAAAAAATCTGTATATATTTTAATTAAAATAGAATTACATCATTAGGCCTCTTCCATTTCCTCCCTCCAGCCCTTCCCAGGTGTTCTCCTCCCAACCCTTCCCATGCCTCCTCACTCTCAAGTTGATAGCATTTTTTCTATATTATTGTTACATATGTGTATATATATATATATACATGTATAAGCAAATACTTAAATACAACCTGTTGAGTCAACTTTTGTGATTTGTGTGTTTATTGTTTCAGGGCTGATTATTTTGTATTGGAAAAACAGCTAGGGAGCTCATCCCTGGGAGAGGATAATTCCTCATCTCCCAGAAGTCATTATTTGCCTGTGGTTCTTTGTTTAGAGGTGGGACCCCTTGAAACTTTCTTTCTTCCATGTTAATATCCCCTGTGATACTGCCATTGTTCCAGTCTTGTTTGTGTAGACATTTCTCAGAGAGACTCTCAGGGTGAGAGTCTGAGTACTCAGTTCCTGCGACAGCCATTATGCTGCCTCATCACAGACTTCCTGGTACTCGGGCTCTTGCAATCTTTCTAGAGCCATAGACACAGTATCTGTGAGGTAGAGATAGCCACTGGGGCTGGGCTTACCACAATCCATTGATCTTAGCATCGTGTCCAACTGTGTTTTTCTGTGATGATCTCCATTTATATAAAGAGAGACTTTCTGATGAGGGATAGTGGCTACACTTACCTGTAGGTGTAAGGGATATGATTTAGAATGTATTAAAGAGTTATGCTGGTCTGGTAAAATGAGTAGATTCTTTTCTAAGGTCCATGCCTTCACTAGTTCCAGGAAGTTGGCTAGGTTTCTAGTACCAGAGATTGTTTTTCTTCTATGAATAGGCCCTAAGTTCCATTAAACAGCTGTGTTGCAGCGGGGTAGGACTATTAACTGCTTCTTTTCTGATGTTGTAGAAACTACATGACATGGAGAAAACAATTCTAGCTAATTTACTCTTGACAGGAATACAAATTGGTGCATCTACTCTGAAAATCAGTATGGAGAATCCTAAAACAAACAACAAATAAAAACAACAGCCACAACCTCTCCCTTCAAATATTCATATGGCCAGCTACTCCACTCCTTGGCATATGACCCAAAAACCTGATATTATATTCGACAAGTATTTTTCAGCAATGTTCAGTACCACCTTATTCACAATAGCCAAGGTATGGAAGCAAACTAAATGTGCTTCATCAGATGAGTGGATAATGAGACAGTGGTATATATACACAATGGAACACTATCCAGCTGTAAAGCAATATGAAATGATGAAATTTGCAGGTCTACGATGAACCTAGATAACAGGTTGAATGAGGTGACCCAGATCCAGAAAAACAAATGCCACATGTTTTCTCTCATTTGTGAGTCCTAGCTCAAAACCTTCAGATGTGAGTGTACAACATAGGGTAACCACACAAACCAGGAAAGTATAAGACCATAATGGAGATGGGGTTGCTGTTGGAAGGTGTTTAACAAGATACAGTTTAGAAACAAGAGATTAAAAAATGGGGAGGGGTTTCCAATTTAGGAGGGAAAAAGAAGTCTACATGGAAGGAGAAGGAGGATCAAGGGACAAATAACACCAATATTATAAAGACCTCAAAGAATCATATAATTTTATATTTATCTAACACTAAACACAATGCATTCAATTGTATGTATATTCAGAAAAATATTCTGAATTAAAAAAATAAAACCCTCCCATTTAAACAAAGTTTTAAGTGAGCTCATGGTTCTCTTGATTTCAGTGCAGATACTATGTCTAGAGTCATATGATCCTGACAGCAGGTACAGGTGCTGAATGGACAGTAGGCATCTATATTTTGGTCAGCTCAGTATTTCACTATTCGTTTGAATACCTGTGTTGAGCTGTGTGTGTGTGTGTGTGTGTGTGTGTGTGTGTGTGTCTGTGTGTGTGTGTGTGTGTGT
>CAJQZJ010034157.1:322848-355489 GCA_907164525.1 Lophiomys imhausi | reverse complement strand
TGTGTGTGTGTGTGTGTGTGTGTGTGTGTGTGTGTGTGTGCACAGTGCTCCTCACTGTCACATCATCTCATAACCAAGGAATTCACATGCTGACATTGCCTGATTGTGTGGACATTTCTTCTATGACCTTACTAAAATGTTGATTTGAATGTCTCTTAGTGGTCAGATCCTTCTAGAGTGAGGAGAATCTTCTAAACTGTATGAGAAAAATCTTCAGTAGACGCAGATTAGAGACTTTGGCTTCTTAGAATTTCTCAAAGTTGAAATATCCTGTAATCAGCAATGGAGAGTCAGAGCATCTGGAATCTAGAGCCGTGCTGAGTTTGCCTCGGGTCTGATCTATCCTTCATGGTCACATACTCTGGCACTTTTGGTGTGTGTGTTGAGCACTAGATAAATGGATAAAGCCTCAGATTTTTCTTGTTTAAATCAGACGCTCTGACATCATTACTAGGATTCACTGAGATGGTTCATGTGAAATGGCACAAAGTCATATTCTTCGAGTACTGTGGATACTGACAGTGTAATGGCAACCGTGTTGGAATGTTGATTGAAGAGTTGATTAGTGCCTTAGGAGACAATGTCCAATCAGAGTTACAGTACAACACAGCTTATGTTTTCTAGTTCATTTCATGATTTTCACTACATATAGTATCTTCTGTAATTCATTACATTTTTTCCAAGTTTTGTTTTCCTGGTAAATATTGGTTTTATTTTATGTTGTGTTGTTCTGTTATCAGCTAGTTGGTCTATTTAGCTGGATAACCACACAGGGAATCTGCGCTCTCTCTTCAGGCTCCAAGCGTACAGAGCCACAAGAGGACACTATGGCTTTCAGATGCGGTCCTCTCTGTTGGCTTTCCCTCATCCTCGGGCTTCTCATAAGATGCTGGGGAAACTGCAGGCTCTTCAGGAGGTTCCTAGTGTAGTCTTTTCAGTTTCTTCAACTTCCTGAAATTCCAATAGAATTTCAGCTCAGTTTCTCTCCTTGGTTTAAAAAACAAATGAAGAAAGCAGGAAGTGGGAGGATTATTTCATTAAATTCAAAATCTGGGGCTATAGAAAAATATTCAAAGATTAAAAGACACCTAAGTCTATTTCTATGTGTATAAATCCACCTGTTCCCAATTTGTGCAACTAAATTACCCTCTGAAGAGTGAGACTCCTATTTCATGTATTTTGGAATGTGGGGCTCTGCATGTAAACAGGTAATTTTCTTGTCAACATGAAACACAGCTGGTGAGTCCCAGGAGTTATTAGGATTTCTACAAGAGTATTTTAGGTAAAGAATAAATTGGATGCATTTTAAAGTTAAGTGTATGAAAGGATGTTCTGGAGAAAATGAGCTCATGTTCATTGTGGGGGGTGGAAAGAAGAGAGAGGTTTTCTAGTGAGCTCAGTAGGGCAGTGGGAGCTTCCTGATGGAGAGCTTCTTTACAGAAGGTGTGGGATAGAATACAGGTGTGCTTGACCTGCTCACGCCAGAAATACTAAAGCAGGTGTGAGATAGAATGCAATGCAGGTGTGATCTGGACTGCTCACATTAGAAATATTGTGAAAAAGGAAGACATGCATTGTCATAGATTCAAAATGGATCTAAGAATATTAATTATGTGATATAAGCCAGGCTTGGAAAGACAAATGCCACATGATAAAATAAATGTTTAGTAGTATTTAGATGAGCTGAAGGGAGATAGGCTCATAGAAAGGTTGGATAGTGGATGCTGTGCGACAATTAGGAGAGATAAGT
Organism: Lophiomys imhausi; assembly: GCA_907164525.1. Taxonomy (NCBI): domain Eukaryota; kingdom Metazoa; phylum Chordata; class Mammalia; order Rodentia; family Muridae; genus Lophiomys; species Lophiomys imhausi. The sequence goes on along the minus strand of CAJQZJ010034157.1, from coordinate 353,739 downwards.
TCTGGTTCTCCCTTGCATAGTAGGGTGACCTTTGGTAGCAGTGCACAGAATATTCCAAGTGGGTATCCTGAATGATTTTGAATACTTTCATGACAAATAAAAGATAAATGCATGAAGAGATTAGCTAAATGTGAACATTATATATTGTGTATTTGATTAAGTATATGTTGTCTCATAAATATTTATGTTTTAATTTATAAATTAAAACATAAAAGAAGGATGTTGGATATTCTTCTAGGGAACATAAATTCCTGAGTAAATAATGTTGATTGTGATGTAAATGTGAATGATGCCATTCTTATTTGTAAATTAATTCTGAGGCATTTTTCTTAACATGCAACAAATCTACTCTAACTATACTGATTTAAAAGCGTGGCTTCAGGCCTGTTAAGAAGGATGCTTTCTCTGCAAAGCTCACACAAATCCAGTTCCACACTTGCAATTTCCTCCCTCTCTTTCCCTCCCCTCAGCCAGAAAATATTATCTTCATTTCACGTACTCCTGCTGTATTTTGGCCATTTTTTAAATTTTTATGAGGACAAGCATAAAACATTTTTCCTCATGTGTTGATGAGGTTATCTTAAGTCATTTTTTTCTGTGTGTTATTGATCATGATTGCTAAGTAGCATCCCACGATTTAAAGGAATAGCCTATGTTTTATTTAGACATCTACTTTGATGGCCAATTTAGATAGTTTCACATTTTTTCCATTGTAAATGATGTCACTATGGAATTCTTATATATCTTTCCATGTTCATTTCAATTGAATTTATGGCTACTTGTAAGCTTGTCAGTAGGATAATACATTCACGTTCTCAGATTTCTTCTCAATCTTCAATGGATATTTTAGATCTTAGTTTTTCAACCTCAGTCATATATATATATGGCCACAAAGCCATATATGGAAAAAAGGCTGCCATGTATCAATTTTTAGGAGTCTTGCCTTCTACCAAGTACATGACCAGTTCTCTTTCCCAGACTGTAGTAACCACTTAGGTCTATAGAAATATACTTCCTCTGGGAGACAAAATCCTTCCTCCTGCCCTGAGAATTGAACATGAATATACCTATCTACTTTATCAATTCAAGGAACTTGAAAAGTTTTATCTCTGCTTATGTGTCTTTAATATTTGATATGATTGATTATTGTTACATATTATTTTGGGACTTCTTCAATTTATTTTTATTGCCTCAATATTTATTTTAATTGAAATATTTTCATGCAATATATTCCTATCATGCCTTCCCCTCCACAACCCATCCCATGGCTACCTATTTTTAAGAAAGGATGATCCACAGTCAGGCATGATGGTACATTTGTATAATACTAGAACTTGGGAGGCAGAAGCAGGCATATCTCTGTGACTTCAAGGCCAGTCTGGTCTACAAATGAAGTCTAGAACAGCAAGGGCTATTACACAAAGAAACTGTATCTCGAGGAAAAAAAAAAAAAGAAAGGATGACCCACCATGAAAGTGTTTTGTAACAGATAACAAGACAGTGCTGTGATCAATTTTTGGCTTTCATCAATATAAAAACGGCCTGTGGATAACATCCTTTCTTCATATTTTAGACATGATCATAAAGATTTGTATTTTAACCAAAGTTCAGAAGGTGTCCCTGTAAGTTTACATAAATTAAAAACCATTACTCTTTTGAAGAATCTATTTACTACTGATTTATTGGTTCTTTCATTTAATTGAACTTACATCACTAGTGGATGCCTGTTCATTAAAATATTTTCCCACATTTATTATACATTATGTGACTTCTTGCAATATATTTCTCATTTTCAGAATGGCTCTTTTAAATACCAAGGAATTTAATTATTCCTCTTTCATGATCATACATCAATGTAATGAAGAAAATTTTCTCAGCTCAATTCAAGGACTACTTCTAAGAATGTACTTTATGTGTCAACTACTGTGATGGGCATGTTGACATGCTACAAAATACACAATGAGTAATAGCATCATAGGCCCCCATACTGCCATGATGGTCCGCAGAAAAGAATGCAGATTCTGCCTGGGAATGAGGCTTCTTCATGTCTGTAACATAACATTCTGTATATTTGCCATTCATTCATGCATTTCTCATTTTTTAAAGTATTTAATTGATGAAATTTGAATACATCCTGATTATACAGTGTGATGACTAATAGAAATATTGATTATGTAATTATTACCCAATTAAATTATTTAATCCACCCATAACACCTGTAGTGTGCATTAGGTCCTCAGAAATTGTGCATTTTCTAACTCCAGGTTAAAACCCTTTGATCACCAATTTCACAGTGAGACCAAACTTGCACTATCAAAAAAACCTATCACTGAATAAACTAGAAATTTTATTGTTGATGAGAACCTGAAGAAAAGACAACCTAAGCATGATATAAGTGGATATGTAGTGCTAGAGCCACTACAGAAAAACTGAGCTTTCTAAAACAAACAAACAAAACAAAACAAAAGAACAATCACATGACCCAGAAATCCTATTTCTAAATATATCCAGTGGAAATAATGTTTGTGCATTAAAGAAACAATCTACATGCTCGTGTTGTTTGTGGTATTCGTAATAGTGAAGAAATAGAAACCCAAGTATCCACTGAGGGTAGAAAGGATTAAGAATATGTATTCAGGGAAGTGCTATGCATATTTTAAAGAAAGAAAAGTCATATTTGTGACAACGTAGATGAACATTGAGTAGGTGACCTTAAGAAAAGCAAACCAGGGAGAGCTGTGCCCCAAGCTCCACTGTACCTTCCCTGCCCCACTGGAGGTAACTAGGCCTCATTCACCAGGAGCATCCAGCTCCATTTGCCTGATCCCACACCACCTTGGATCTCTAGGCCTTGAACTCCAAGACCTAGGCTAGATCTCCCCTCTCCTCCGACCACCAACTTCCTGCTCTGCCCAATGCTCTGGGACTTTCCCAGGTTTAGGGAAGTCCCTCCAAGCACTATCTTCCAGACATGCATCACCCAGGGATACCATGACCTTCATCATCAGGACCACTGAGGACCACTCAGTGACATTCAGGAACATTCAGGGCCATTGAGGAACATTCAGGAACATTCAAGACCATTCAGGCTCATTCAGGACCATTCAGCACCATTCAAGTCTATTCAGGACCATACAGAACATTCACACACTGCTTCTGACTGAGAGGCACAGTTTGAACCTGGATCTCCAGAGAGTAGCTTGAATGGACCACAACCATGGACCAGGGCATCTGCAGCTCTAGCCTACAGTCTGTGGCTTACCAATCCACATGAACATCACTATGAAGACTAGCTGGATCTTAGGAACCTGAAGGCTGGCAATCACCCCTCCCACCCTACTTCCTGACCTGAGCTTCCAGTTGGGAAACAGCAAGAAAGGGTGAGCTGTGGAAGACCCACTGAGAACCAGCCCCCAACAAGGTCTCACCCAGCCTGTTGAGAGCTACAGGTCACCAAGAGTATTAGGCCTCCACTCTAAAGCTCTTTCCTAGGCACCAACTCCAGAAGACACCAGGAACAAAGAGCTAAGGAAAACAAGATGGCTAAGGGCCAGCAAAACAAAACAAACAAACAAAAACCAGAACTGACAAAAGTCAGGGAAATATGACACCAACAAATTCAGCTTTGCTAGTACAGCAAGCCCTGACCATCCCACCACAGCTGAAACACAAGAAAATAATGACAAATCTCTACTTATCAAAATGATACATGCCTTAAAAGAAGAAAACAAATCCCTTCAAGAGTTTAAAGAAGTCACAACTCTACAGATGAAAGCAATGGAAAATTTCATTAAAGACCTCCAAACCAACTCAGTCAAAATAGAATGGGTGACAAAGCTATGAAAGAATTTCAGAAAAGACAACCAAAATGGAGCAGGAAATGTATGAAACAGGTCAACAGCTGAAATTGGAAATGGAAACAATAAAGAAAAAACAAGCAGAAGTGGAAAACCAGGAAAGAGAACAGGAACTACAGACATGAGTATCACACACAGGAAACAAGAGATGGAAGACCAAATCTCAGGTGCAGAAGACTCAATTGAAGAAATCAGAACAATAACCACAGAAAATGAGAAATATAAAAATGTCCTCACCCATAACATCCAAGGAGTCAAGGACTCAATGAAAAGATGGAACCTAAGAATTATAGGCATAGATGAAAGAAGACTCCAGACTCCAAGGTCCAAGAAACATTTTCAAAAAAAATCATAGAAGAAAATTTACCAAACCTAAAGAAAGAGATGATGGTAAAAGTTCAAGAGGCTTACAGAACACCAAATAAAGTGGATCAGAAAAGAAATTCCTCTTCCCACATAATAATTGAAACTCCAAATATACAGAACAAAGAAAGAATATTAAAAGCTGTAAAAGAAAAGGGCCAAGTAACATATAATGGCAAACTCATCAGAATTACACCTAACTTTTCCTCAAAAACTTTAAAAGGCAGAAGTGCCTTGTCAGATATCCTACAAGCCTTAAGAGACCACGGGTGTAGAGTGCTATCTGGCTGGCGGTGGCTGAGGGTCCAGAGCCACAGGGCATTAGCCCCAGAGGCAGAGAGCACACGGGAGCAAGCTGCAGGCAGCATGGCTGTGCTCAGGTGGAAATGATTTCTCAGCAGTTTCCTTGGTTAGGAACCCCTTCCCTTGGGCTTAGTCAGGTGCCTTCACAGATCACAAATGGTGGTTCAGCATGATTGACAAGCCAAGTTGCCACAGGTTACTCTTAACTTGAAAAACAGTTATTTAAAAACCCACACCAAATAAAAAAGAGTTAACGAGGAGTCTGGCCGAGATGCTGATGTTGGTGCCAGGGAGCACGTGGGCCCTAGCAGCTCCCTGCCAACCCGGGAAGAGAAGCAGGAGCCAGTCGTGGTAAGACCCTACCCACAGGTACAGATGCTGCCTGCACACCATGTTGTCACCTCAGCCACTCCTGTTGCAGTGACGGCCCTGCCAGCACATCCGACACCAGTAGTCCCGTTCTCTTTTTCGGAAGAACTTATGAAGCCACCCTCAAAGCCCACCGTGCCGAGCCATCCCATTGCTCCTGCTCCACCTTCTACCATGTCACTTCCCCCGAAAGTTCCAGGAGAGGTTACTGTTCCTATGGAGACCAGCATCCTTCAAGCTTCTGCCATTCCTGTGGCAACAATCAGTGGACAACAGGGTCACCCCAGTAACCTTCCTCACATTATGACCACAAATGTTCAGATGCCCATTATCTGCAGCAATGCTCCTGGGCCCCCTCTTCACATTGGAGCTTCCCACTTACCTCGAGGTGCAGCTGCTGCTGCTGATGTCCACCTGAGGCCAACTTCACAGTTGCCAGGTGCTGCTACAGCCCAGCCAGCAGTGCAGCACCTCATCCACCAGCCAATCCAGTCTCGTCCACCTGTGATCACCTCCAGTACGATCCCGATCCCTCCCACTGTGGTAGCATCTGTCTCAGCCCCCAGAGCTCAGTCTCCCGTCTACGACAAGCAGCACACCCAGCTGACTCAGCACTAAGTAGGCCCACTTTATCTATTCAGCATCCACCATCTGCTGCCATTAACATGCAACGTCCTGTACAGTCTTGAGATGTGACAACAGAATCACACTACCTTCTCCTCCTGCATTAGGGATGCCGAAACAGCAGCTCCATACAATGGCTCAGAAAACCATCTTTAGTACTGGCACACCAATGGCTGCAGCTACAGTAGTACCTATTCTGGCAACCAACACCCTTCCTTCAGCAACCACAGCTAGATCTATGTCGCACACACAAGCTCCCACAAGTACAATTGTTACCATGGCAATGCCCTCCCATTCATCCTGCTGTGACCATCTCAAATATCCTAGTCACAAAGATAGTGCCCACCAAATCACACACACTTACTTCCCCTCGGATCCACCCTGACTATCCTTTGGAGAGGAGCATCCTGATTTCTGGCCATCGGGCCTCTCCAAATCCTGTGGCCATGGAATCCCTAAATGACAACAGACCTTCAGTTCCTGTTCAGTTCCAGTACTTTCTGCCGACATACCCGCCCTCTGCATACCCTCTGGCTGCACACACCTACACCGCCATTACCACTTCTGTGTCCACCATCTGGCAGTACCCAGTTTCAGCTCAGGCCCCTAATTCCACCATCACAGCTCAGACTTGGTGGGTATAGCACCTAAAGTTCACTTGAACCCCATGCAGCTGATGGCAGTGGATGCTTCACATGCCCGACATATTCAGGGGATCCAGCCAGCACCCATCAGTGCACAGGGAATCCAGCCAACCCCCAATGGGAGCAGGGATCTAGCCAGCACCAATTGGCACACAAGGAATCCACCTAGCAGCCCCAATCAACACTCAGGGGCTTCAGCCTGCAACAATGGGTAATCAGTAGCCACAGCCTGAAGGAAAAACCTCAGTGGTGTTGGCAGATGGAGCTACAATTGTAGCCAACCCTATTATCAATCCACTCAGTGCTGCCCCAGCAGCAGCAACTGTGGTACAGACTCACAGTCAGAGTGCTAACACCAACACACCAGGCCAGGGCTCATCTCCCCGGCCAAGAATACTGCAAAAGAAAGCTGCCATAAATGAAATGGCAATTCGAAAAACTCTCCTCCCTCCTCAGCCTCCTGACATAGCTAGTCCTCAAGTAGAAAGCTCTGTGTGGAGTGCATCCGGATCACCTAGGCCTGCAGGTGCCAAACCTAAATCCGAAGTGCACGTGTCTATAACCACTCTAGTCACAGTGTCCTTGGAGACTGTATCCAATCAAAATGCCGAACAGCCTACCATTGCAGTCCCACCAACTTCCCAGCAGGCTCCACCAAGCATTCCAAGCATGGTTGCAGCAGCCAGTTCTCCATCACAGCCAGCCATGGCTCTTCCTACCATTCTTGGATCAGTCCCCGTCACTCCACCCATCACTACCATTGCTGCTGCACCAACATTATCAGCCCCTGTGGGTGGCAGTATGTCCACTGTCCTGGGGCCTTCTGTTCCTGAGATCAAAGTGAAAGAAAAATTAGAGCCAATGGACATTACAAGGCCTGTTTCCACAGTCCCCCCTCTGGCTACCAACACTGTGTCTCAATTTCTTGCTTTGCTGGCAAGCAATCTGTCCATGACTACAAGTGACCTACCACCTGGTGGCTCCCCAAGGAAAAAGCCTCGAAAGCAGCAGCACATGATCTCAACAGAAGAAGGGGATATGAGGGAGACGAACAGCACCGACAATGAGAAGTCCACCACCAAAAGTCTTTTGGTGAAGGCTGAGAAACAGAAGTCTCCTCCCAAAGAGTATATTGATGAAGAAGGTGTGAGATACATCCCAGTGCGACCAAGACCTCCCATTACTTTCCTTCGTCACTATAGAAACCCTTGGAAAGCTGTTTGCCACCACTCTCAGAGGTACAGTGACGTCTGGGTCAAAGAGGAGAAGAAAGCAATGTTACAGGAAATAGCTAATCAGAAGGGAGTGTCCTGCCGTGCCCAAGGCTGGAAAGTCCACCTCTGTGCTGCCCAGTTACTACAACTGACAAATCTAGAACATGATGTTTATGAAAGACTAACCAACCTGCAGGAAGGGATTATCCCAAAGAAAAAAGCAGCAACTGATGACAATCTGCACCGAATAAATGAGCCAATACAGGAAACATGCAGAGGTGCAAACTAGTGATGGACCAAATCAGTGAGGCCAGAGACTCTATGCTTAAGGTTTTGGATCACAAGGATCGGGTCCTGAAGCTCCTCAATAGAATGGGACTGTCAAGAAAATTGCAAAATTGGCGCGAAAAGAAAAGGTGGAGACCCAGAAGAATCAGGACTTAGAGAATTTATGAGGAATGATGATGCAGAGGGGTGGGGGGAAGAGGGCTTTGGCTACTTTCACAGTGGAGCACTGAAATGCAGGACGGTTTCCTTCTTCACTTGAGGAGGCAGATCTGGTGGCACAGAAGGGTCAGAACTGGACTGACAATGGTGAGTCCACCTTTCTCCAGGCACACGCCTATTTCACCTCTGTCTTCAGAGACTCCAGATACTCGGCGACTCAGGTGGCCTCTGAGTTTTCAGCCTTTCGGTCCACAGACTATATTTATCTGGTGGATTCCTGCAGGGCCTGAACTGAGCCTGGACAGAAAGTATCCACTTGAACAATCTGTTATCACTCTAGACTAAACTCAAACCTCTTCTCACCCCAGTCACTTCTTCTGTAGACTGTCCAGTGCCCAAATCTACAAAATGACAGTGGTGCCACAGCACCCCGAGAGCTGCCACATCTCACAAAAGGATTCCAGCGATCAACTCTTGTCATTTATTTTCACAAAGAACCATTTCCAGGTGATACTGTTCCATTGTCTGTCCTGCCCATGTCAGAGCTGGATTCTTGTGGAGGTTGAGAGCAGACAACACTACCCTGCTCTGGGATCCTGTTCTGGAGTACGTTTTCAGTTATCTGTACTTCCCCTCCTGGTGTGATGCTGTTAATCATATGTACCACCATCTCCAAATGTTATTGAAGGACTAGAAGAGGTTTTTGTAGGAAAAAAAAAAAGAGAGTGAGAGAGAGACCACAAGTGCCAGCCTAAACTACTGTACCCAGCAAAACTTTCAATCACCATAGATGGAGAAAACAAGATAGTTCATGACAAAATGAAATTCAAACAATATTGAACCACAAATCCAGCTTTACAGAAGATCCCAGAAGGAAAATTCCAACCAAGAGAAGGTAACTACACCCAAGAAAACAAAGGAAACAAATAACTCCACTGCAACTAAACCAAAAGAAACACACAAACATACTACCACCACCTACATCAAAATAGCAGGAAATAATAATCTATGTTCCTTAATATCTCTCAACATCAATAGACTCAACTTTCCAATAAAAAGACACACACTTACAGAATGGTTCTTTAAACAAGATCCATCATTTTGCTACAGACAAGAAATGCACCTCACCAGCAAAAACAGACTTTACATCAGAGTAAAGAGTTGGGAAATGGTTTTCCAAGCAAATGGTACAAAGAAGCAAGCTAGCCATCCTAAAATCCAACAAAATAGACTTTCAATTGAAATTAATCAAAAAAGGTAGGGAAGGACACTACATACTGGTCAAAGGAAAAACCTACCAAAATGACATCTCAATACTGAATATCTATGCCCCCAATACGAGGGCACCAACATTTGTACAAGAAACTCTTCTAAAGCTTAAACCACACATCGATTCCCACACACCAATAATAGGTAATTTCAACACCCTCTCACACCAATGGAAAGGTCATTGAAACAGAAGCCAAACAGAGAAATAATGAGACTAACAGAGGTCATGAACCAAATGGACCTAACAGATACCTACAGAACATTTCACCCAAACACAAAAGAATATACCTTCTTCTCAGAACTTCATGGAATCATCTCCAAAATTGGACATTTAGTCAGACACAAAGCAAGCCTCAACAGATACAAGAAAATTGGAATAACACCTTGTATATTATCAGACCACCATGGATTAAAGCTGGACTTCAACAAAAACATAAATAAATAGCAAAAAGTCTACATATTCATGGACACTGAAAAACTCTCTACTCAATAACAACTAGGTCAGGGAACAAATAAAAAAGGAAATAAAAAAACTTCCTTAAATTCAATGAAAATGTAATCACAACATACCCAAACCTATGGACCACGATGAAAGCAGTGCTAAGAGGAAAGTTCATAGTCCCAAGTGCCTACAAAAAGAAAGTAGAGACAGCTCATATTAGCAACTTAACAACTGAACTGGAAGCACTGGAAAACAAAGAAGCAAACACTCCCAAGTGGAGCAGAGGACAGTAAATCATCAAACTCAGGGCTGAAATCAATAGCATAGAATCAAAGAGAACAATACAAAGAATTGATGAAACCAAGAGCTGGTTCTTTGAGAAAATCAACAAAAAGAAAAAACCCTTAGCCAAACTAACTAAAAGGCAGAGGGAAAATATGTAAATCAACAAAATCAGAAATGAAAAGGGCAAAATAACAACAGACATTGATAAAATCCAAAGAATCTTTTAGGTCATACTTCAAAAACCTGTACTCCACAAAATTTGAAAACCTAAGTGAAATGGATAATCTTAGTGATAGATTCCACCTACCAAAGTTAAATCAATATCAGGTTAACAAATTAACAGTCCTGTAACCCCTAAGGAAATAGAAGCTGTCATTAAAAGTCTCCCAACCAAAAAAAGACCAGCACCAGATGGAGTCAGCACAGAATTCTACCAGACATTCAAAGAAGAGCTAAAGCTAATACTCTACAAACTCTCCCACAAAATAGAAATAGAAGGAACACTACCAAACTCATTCTATGAGCCCACAGTTACCCTGATACTGAAACCACACAAAGATCAACAAAGAAACAGAATTTCAGACCAGTTTCCCTCGTGAACATAGACACAAAAATACTCAATAAAATATTTGCAACCCAAATCCTAGTCCAAGAACACATCAAAAGTATCATACATCATGATCAAATAGGCTTCATCCCAGGAATGCAGGGGTGGTTTAACTTACAAAAATCCATCAACGTAATTCACCATATAAACAAGCTGAAAGAAGAAAACTACATGATCATCTCCCTAGATGCTGAAAAAGCATTTGACAGCCCAGAAAGATATACATGGCATATATTCACTTATAACTGGATTTTAGCCATTATAGTATAGGGTACCTATCCTAGAAGCAACAGACCAAAATGAACAAGAACATGGACTTTGTTACCAGTTAGTGGGACACCCCACACTAATGGAACTGCCATGTATGTTCCCAGTGCAAGAAGAAGCCCTTAGACCTCATGTGATTGATGAACCAAGGGGGGATGATACGTGGAGGCACCCCTCTGCGGAGGAGTAATATAGGTGGGAGAGAGGATAGAGGGTGGGTGGGACACTGGGTGGGGTAGACAGAGGGGGCTGTGATGGAGAAATAACTTGAATTAATAAGTTAATGTTTGAAAAAAAACAAAAAAATAAATAAAAGAAAAACAAACTAGGTGGAGAAAGGACATACCAATGGACTGTGTGGGACATAGGAGTGGAAGGGCATGAGTCTGGGAATGTGTCAGATGGGAAGGGATCTATCAAGATCCCAGTCTGTCTACACAGTTGTAGAAGATAAGGCTTGAGTAGAGCCAGGGCCATTGCTAAAGGGCTTTGAGTGTCCTTCTGAGGGTTCTGGACAAGCAAGTGTTTGAGGTCCAGTGCTTCCAGAGAGGATGCTTTATGATTACTCACTTGTACCTCAGAGTCACACGAGGAACACTTTTTAAACTTCTTTTTTCTCTGTGCATCCTTGTCATGGCATTGCATCACCTTGTAGGCATGATTATGACCCAAACATTAAACATAAGAAACTGGCCAGTGTAACATATCTAAGTGGTAAGCAGCAGAGTTGTGACATATATGAACTATATACCTCTATTTCATAACTATGGTTCACAATTGCCCCAGCACCAATCATTCTGGTCAGTCTGGGTCCTCTAGGACAGACTGAGCCTCCATCATCCAGCACACACTGGTGTGTTCTAACCTCAGTTTACATTGTATGGGTCTACTCATAGCCATGTTTAAATGGCTCCTTATAAAAATATTGTTGGGTGTCAGAACAATTTTTTAAAATATGGCTAAGGGTGTCCACTAGTGAAGATTACTCTTATTGATATGGGTGGAATTACATACTTATTTACCTCTATATTGGATTTATCAAAACAGAATATACCAGATTACTACTTTGGGGAGTTTCAGGGTTTTGTTGTTGTTGTTTTTAGGTTTTTTTGTTTATTTGTTTGCTTTAGGATTACTTTATACTCTAAAAATATTTAATGTTTTTTCCAGAAATTATTTTGTTTAAAAATTTGTATTTTGTAATGCATGCAGTATTATAAATGCCACACACGTAAAAGAACCATATTTGTCAGTATGACCTCCAGTTTGATAAGAAATGTCTCTTATCAAGTGTTTGGAAGAGATGAAACACCCTATAAAAAGCAACTTGGGAGGGGGAGAGTTTATTTTGGCTCATAGTCAAGTCTACCATAGCGAAAGGGCACAGCAGGAGGAACATGAGGCCCATGGTCATGGTATATCAATAGTTGGAAATCAGAGAGAGATGAATGTTGCTATTCAGCTGTGTTTACCTTTTTCTGTCATTTATGAATTCTCCCATGGAACTGTGCCACCCATATTTAAGGTAAGTCTTTCTACCCTTAGTTCACTTGATCTAGAAACCCCTTCAAAGGCATGCTTAGAGACATGGATATTCAGTGACTATAGACTGACATACAATATTAACTATTACACCTAAATTATATTTTTTCCATTCAAACTCCCAGGTTTCAATAGAAAACAAGAGAAATAGAACTTTTCAGCTATTCTCTCTATGCTCCTGGCTCACTGGTTCATTTAAAAAAATATCTGCCAAATATCTTCATTTGAAAAGCATAATTTGAGCAACTCAAGACGACTCTGAGATTCCATGTCAGACCTGTCAGGGTGGCTAAGATAAAAAACTCAAATGACAGCACATGCTGGCAAGGTTGTGGAGAAAGGGGAACACTCCTCCATTGCCGGTGGGAATGCAAACTTGTACAACCACTATGAAAATCAGTCTGGTGATATCTTAGAAAACTTGGAATAGCTCTACCTCAAGACCCAGCCATACTACTTCTGGGTATACATCCAAATGATTCCTCCCCAAACCACAAGGGCTTTTCCTCATCTATGTTCATAGCAGCTTTATTTGTAATAGTTAGAAACTGGAAAAAACCCAGATGTCCCTCAACCAAGGAATGGATAAAAAAAAAAAAAGGTGGTACATCTACACAATGCAATACTACTCAGCCATTAGAAACAACAAAATCTTGCAGCCAAATGGATGGAACTAGAGAAGTTCATCCTGAGTGAGCTAACCCAGACTCAGAAAGATGCACATGGCATCTATTCACTGATAATAGGATTTTAGCCATTTAGTACAGGATAACTATACTATAACCAATGCACCAAAAGGAACAGGAACATAGTCTTTGTTACCTGTTAATGAGACACTTTACACTAGTGGTGCTGTCACTTAGGCCCCACTACATAAGTAAGCTCTTAGTCTTCATATGACTGCTGAACTGGGGCAGGGGAATGATATGTAGGGACACTCCACTCCAGAGGAGTAGGACAGAAGGGAGAGGGGGTGGAGGGTGGGAGGGTGGGAGGGTGGGAGGGGGGGAGGGGGGGGGGGGGGGCCGGGGAGGGGGAGAAAGAGGGCACTGTGATGGAGATGTAACTTGAAGTAATAAATAAATAAACATTAAAAAAGTATATATCCATGGCCAAAAAAAAGCATAATTTGAAATCCTTTCAAACACAAAAGATGTTCACTGGAAAACTCAGCTAATACCACGTGCAACTAAGATAATTGCACAACTGAGTCGATTTCCACAATCATTGCATTTCTAGTTTTAAGATAAAGTATCTTAACATGGACTGACACCAACAGGTGTCCTCACATGAGTTTGATTTTTCCTCAAGGGCATATTTAAGCCACACCTTTATGTTTGTTTTGGTTGATGGAAATTGATGTATAATGGTACAGGCACAGGTTTCTGCCATTGTGAGGATTCACTGCATCTTTTATGAAAAAGATTGTTCTGGGGTGGACCACAGATTCAGAGCAGTTAGTAATTTGAACATTTCAGTATCTTCTCACCTTGTTCTTATAAGTATCCATGTGTAAGAAAGTATTTCCCAATACTGGCCACTGTTAGCCCAGCAGCAAGGGTGACAGCTCTTGAGTTAATGGAGTTAGCACTGATATAGTAAGCTCATTGGAAGTGGCAGGATGATCTTCTCCAGCTTGGGGTTTATTGAGGGAAAGAAAGACTTAGAGTCTCTAAACACATCTAGAAGGAATTTCTAGATCAAGTTAATTGAAGCAAGAAGACCTGCCTTAAATGTGCCTTCAAGACCTGAGCTCATGAAGTAGAGCAATACTGTTCTGTGCTTGATGTATATCGTTTAGGAAATCTGTTCTCCACTGGGCACCTATAGGTCTGGCGTACAGCAGGAAGTGCCCAAGTCTCCATCCTGATTCCTACTGCTGTTTAAGGTGAGTGAGCTGTGTTCTGCCCCCTAGTGCACAGCCTATGTCATTGCACTCTGTGGAGCACAAGTAGGTGAACCAGTTCTGTGTGTATTGCTTTGCCTGGGGTTCAGGGGAGAACTCACTCAGCACTCATTTGACCCTCAAACATAATAAACAAACCTACTAGGAAGCCAGAAGAGGAGTAATTCTCTTTCTCTCTCTCCCCCCCCCCCCCCCCCTCTGTTGATGCACATTTCTGCCACCATGTGTCCCACAACAGGAAACACACAAGGGAAACCAGGGCCACTTTCCTGCTGAAAGGCAGGTGGTGGCTCCTCCTCCAGTGAGATCCTCCAGACAGACAACTGATGACTCACTCTGCAAGTTGTGGTTTTAGTTATATCCTCTTGGCTATGGAATTCTGGGACACCTTGTAGATCTCAAGGAACACACCTTATTTCTGTTTAGCACATTCATCCCATTTTTGTACCATCAAATTGAAAATCTGATCTCAATACAAAAACAAAACTTACCTCACTTCATAAAACTGTTAAAAGCCTCACATTTCAAAAGAGTAGTATAGTAAATTATTAACATCCATACATCAGCATTAAGGTAGTTTTCATCCTAATTTCTTCCCCTTTTTATTAATTTTTTTCAAGTTCCATTTCCATCAAAGTCCCCTCCCTTCTCCCCTCCAGGTCCCACCCTCCCTCCCTCTTTCCCATCTCCATCCTCTCCTTCTCCTCAGATGAGGGGAACCCGTACATATCAACCCCACTCAGTTCATCAGTCACATGAGTGCTTGTCCTGGGGCTTCATATGGCAGCACAGACAGGGTAATGTGTTCTACTAAGAGGCAACAGGGTCCATGACTCCTGCTGGGTGGAGTTTTTGGTAGGATAGTTATGCTAGGTACCTGTCTGTTAGGGTCTGTGGGTTGTAGGATGGTTGTCTGTCCACTTATAAGTGAGTACATACCATGTGTATCTTTCTGGGTCTGGGTTAGCTCACTCAGTTGAGCTTTTCTAGTTCTATTTATTTGGTTGCAAATTGCATGATTTTCTTGTTACTGATAGCTAAATAGTATCAAATTGTGTAAATGTACCACAGTTTTTGTTGTTGTTGTTTTAGCCATTCTTCTGTTAAAGGACATCTGGGTTGTTTCCAGTTTGTAGCTATTATGAATAAAGCTGCCATGAACATAGTTGAGCTGGTGTGCTTGTGGTTTGGAGAGAAACTTTTGGATATATACCCAGGAGTTTCCACTGGGTCTTGAGGTAGAAATATTCCCAATTTTCTAAAATATTGTAAGATTGATTTCCAAAGTGATTGTACAGGTTTGCATTCCTACCAGCAGTGGAGGGGTTATCCCTTTTCTCCACATCCTTGTGAGCATGTGCTATCACTTGAGGTTTTTTTTATCTTAGCCATTTTGATGGGTATGAGACATATGTGAATCATTTTGAGTTGCATTTTCCTAATGACTAAGGGTGTTGAGTTTTTTTTCAAGTGACTCTCTGCCATTAAAGATTCCTCTTTTGAAAAATTAGCTCTGTACCCCATTTTTTCCATTGGATTATGTGGTTCTTGGTGTTTAATTTTTTAAATTCTTTATATATTTTAGGTTTTTTTGTTTATTTATTACATTTGGATAATAGCCCACTGTCAGATGTGGGGTTGATGGAGATCTTTTCCCAATCTGTAGGCTCCCATTTTGTTCTAATGACAGTGTCCTTTGTCTTACAGAAGATTTTTAGTTTTATAAGGTCATATTTATTGATTACTGGTCTTAAAGTCTGAGATATTGGTGTTATGTTCAGGAAGATATCACCTGTGCCAATTAGTTGGAGGCTTTTCCCCACTTCCTCTTCTATTAGATTTAACGTATCTGGTTTTATGTTGAGATCCTTTATCCACATGGACTTAAGTTTTGTGCAGGGTGATGAACATGGGTCTATTTACATTCTTCTGTATGTTGATATTCAGTTAGACCAGCACCATTTGTTAAAGATGCTTTCCTTTTTCCATTGTGCAGTTTTGGCTTCTTGTCAAAAATTATGTGACCGTAGGTGTATGGGTTTGTTTCTGGGTCTTCAATTTGATTCCATTGATCAACTGGTCTGTTTCTATACCAGTACCATGCTGTTTTTATTACTATTGCTCTGTAGTACAGCTTCAAATCAGGGGTGGTGATACCTCCAGATATTTTTTATTGTACATGATTGATTTAGCTATTCTGGATTTTTTTTGTTTTTCCATATGAAATTGAGAATAGATTTTTCCAGGTCTATAAAGAATTGTGTTGGTATTTTGATAGGAATTGCATTGAATCTGTATATTTCAATTGATAAGGTAAACATGTTTATTATGCTGATTCTACATATCCATGAGCATGGGAGATCTTTCCATCTTTGGATATATTCTTCAATTTCTTTCTTCATAGACTTGAAGTTCTTGTCATACAAGTCTTTCACTTGCTTGGTTAGAGTTACCCCCAGGTATTTTATATTATTTGTGGCTATTGTGAAGGATGTTGTTTCCCTCATTTCTTTCTTGGTCCATTTATCTTTTGTGTAAAGAAGGGCTACTGATTTTTTTAAATTGATTTTGTATCCAGTCACCTTTCTGAAGGAGTTTATCAGATGTAGGAGTTCTCTGGTCAAATTTTTGGGATCACTTATGTATACTATCATATCATCTGCAAACAGGGATACTTTGACTTCCTCTTTTCTGATTTGTATCCCCTTGATCTCCTTTAGTTGTCTTATTGCTGTAGCTAAAGCTTCAAGTAGTATGTTGAAGAGATATGAAGAGAGTAGGCATCCTTGCCTTGTCCCTAATTTTAGGGTAAATGCTTTAAGTTTCTCTTGATTGAGTTTGATGTTGGCTATTGGCTTGCTGTAATTGCCTTTATTATGTTTAAGTATGGTCCTTTTATACCTGATCTCTCCAAGACTTTTAACATGAAGGGGTTTTGGATTTTGTCAGATGGTTTTTCTGCATCCAATGAGGTCATGTACTTTGTTTATTTCAGTTTGTTTTTGTGGTGGATTACGTTGATGGCTTTTCATATGTTGAATCCCCTGCATCCCTGGGATGAAGCCATACTTGATCATGGTGTATTATACTTTGAATGTGTTCTTGGATTCGCTTTGCAAGTATTTTAAGTATCTTTGCATCAATGTTCATAAGGGAAATTTGTCTGAAATTCCCCCCCCCCTTTTTTTTTTTTTGGTTGGGTCTTTGTGTGGTTTAGGTATCAGGGTGACTTGGCCTCACAGAATGAGTTTGGCAATGTTCCTTCTGTTTCTATTTTGTGGAAGAGTTTGAGGAGTATTGGTATTAGTTCTTCTTTGAATGCCTAGTAGAATTCTGTGCTGAATCTATCTGGTGCTGGGCTTTTTCGGTTGGGAGACTTTTAAAGACAGCTTCTATTTCCTTAGGGGTTATAGGACTGTTTAATTTGTTTACCCAATCTTGACTGAGCATTGGTTGGTAGAATATATCAAGAAAATTGTCCATTTCACTTAGGTTTTCAAATATTGGGTACCACAGGTTTTTGAAGTAAGACCTAATAATTCTTTGGATTTCCTCAGTGTCTGCTGTTATTCCCCCTTTTCATTCCTGATTTTGTTGGTTTGGGTATTTTCCCTCTGCCTTTTAGTTAGTATGGCTAAGTGTTTGTCTATTTTGTTGATTTTTCTCAAAGAACGAGCTCTTGGTATCATTGATTCTTCTATTATTCTCTTCGTTTCTAATATATTGATTTCAGCCCAAAGTTTAATTATCTCCTGCTGTATACTCCTCTTGGGTTGCTTGCTTGTTTTTGTTCTAGATCTTTCAGACATGCTTTTAAATTGTTAGTATGGAAACTCTCCAATTTCTTTTAGAAGGCACTTAGTGGTATGAACTTTCCTTTCAGCACTGCTTTCATGGACCCATAGCCTGGGTATGTTGTAACTTCATTTTCATTGAATTCTAAAAAGATTTTTTTTTTTATTTCTTCACTGACCCAGAGATCATTGAGTAGAAAGTTGTTCAGTTTCCATGATTTTGTAGGCTTTCTGTTGTTTCTGTTATTGTTGAAGTCCAGCTTTATTCCATGATAGTCTGACAAAATACCAGGAGGCATTTCAATTCTTGCTTTGTGACCAACTTGATCAATATGGTCAAGTTTGGAGAAGGTTCTATGAGGTGCTGAGATGAAAGTATATTCCTTCGTGTTTGGGTGAAATGTTCTGTAGATATCAGTTAGGACCATTTGATTCATGATGTCTGTTAGTTTCATTATTTCTCTGTTTGGTTTCCACATTGTTGATCTGTCCAGTGGTGAGAGCAGTGGGTGGAAGTCTCCCACTATTAATGGGTGGGATTCAATGTGGGATTTGAGCTTTACTAGTGTTTCTTTTATGAATGTGGGTGCCCTTTCATTTGGGGAATAGATGCTCAGTATTGAGATGTCATCTTGCTGGATTTTTTTTTCTTTGATGAGTATGAAGTGCCCTTCCCCATCTCTTTTGATTAGCATTGGATAAAAATCTATTTTATTAGATACTAGAATGGCTACTCCAGCTTTTTTCTTGGGTCTATTAATAGAGGTGCCAAATACATATGGACTGGACTGTCGCGTCCCCCCTTGTCCAGCAAGGAATGACGCAACTCGCAAAAGCTCTTCTCCTGCAGTTTATTCAGGTCCCTTGAAAACAGTCTTCCGAATTCCGAATAAAGGGGCAGACCCAACCCACAGGCTAAATACTAAATGAACAGCCAGTCAAGTAAAGCCAAGTGGTGCTATCTTAGAGGCCCATGTATGTGGAAGCAAGCCAGATCAGCGGTCAATGCCAAATATGAACTTATTATCATAGAGAGCACTCACCGTCGGGCTGGTGGAAGGGGGAGACCAGCGCCATCTTTAGGGCGCGGCACTTCGCAGCTCTCTACAGTTCCTCCTTTTTTATTTTTTCTAAAGTTGGTAAAAGTCCCTGGAAAGGCTTCGTAATCCCTCTATCTGGGGATCTCACGGTGGGCCTGAGCCTGTAGGAGGGCGGTGCTCAAACTCTTACCCGTCTCTGGGTCAGCCTCCCCACTCGGGACTGCCCTGTCTTAGGTGGCCGAGACTTACCCGTCAACTCCGTCACTGACTTGCCAGACCCTAATATCCGTGGAACGAACTCCTCAGTGGGCAGGGACTATGCTTAGTGAAGATTTACTTCATGGCAGCAAGCCATGCCTGAGGGGACTGGCCCACCTCAATGGCGACAAGGGCTTGTATAATCATGGCTACATTATGCTTTTGTGTGGTTCTCATTTTGTAGATGCACCATAGGCAAACCAGAGAGGCTAGTATCATTAGTATCGCCAAAGAGCCTACGCCCGCCCACTCCTTAAGATGATCCATAGCCGTCTGTATCCAAGAAGTCAAGCCAGTAGCCAGGCTCAGATCCACCCGAGTGGAGTTGATGTGGATGATTGTCGCTCTCAGCTCTCTCATCAAATTTTCAAATTCAGCCGACCAATCCTGTAAGAGGAACTTTGACAATTGTCTGGAAAAATTAGCAGCTTTTGTATAATTTTGATATTGCACGGAAGTAACACACAAACCTTGCAATTTCCACTCACACCCAAATTGTGCTAGTTGCCAAAGAGAATCAATCTGTTCTTGTATTAAATCTATACGTTGATTAACTATCATAAGACCTCCTTTGAGATGAGAATTCATAGAGGCCTGAGTATCCAATGCCTGTGCCACAGTGGCTGAGATGTTATTCAGGGCATTGGCAGTCTGTATAGAACTAGACAAGGCAATAGCTGAGGCAGTAGCTCCCACAGCAGCAACAGTGATAGCAGTAACAATAGCTGCAGTGATGCCAAAATCTCTTTTAAATCTGAATAGCATCATGGTATTAGGAGCCTCTACAGGAACTGGTACATATCGAGGCATTCTAGTCACCACAGCCACAGGAAAGGCTGTGGCATTCCAGCATAGGGCATAAAAACATGTGCCTGGAGTGCATACTAACTTTTCTTCACCTAAGGATGCACTCCCATTACTTACAATCCACAGAAAAGGAGGCCAGAGACATACTGGCGAAGCTGAAAAGCTCTTGTTGCGGTAAGAATGAAACAAAGAATTCCAAGTACCAGAGCCACTACCACTAGAGAAATCCAATCTGGTAGCAGACCCTAGGGAAAAATTACCTCTTTGATAAATTCCTCCTCCAAGCATAATGACAGGTCCCAAGTCCATGCAACTTCCATTTACTCCACACAAAAGCCACAAATCAAAAGGATTGGTGGCAGTCTGCTGAGGATCCCTAGTAGATATATCAAGCATTCCTGTACAAGACTTATTCACTATATTACTAATCATGGGGCTAAAGGAAAAATAATCTTGTTGAACCCAAACTGCTCTGCGCTCCTGACATACTCACTGCTACTATCACCAGGATCCTTAGGAAGGTCTTCATGACGAATCTTCCTCACAAGGCGTTCAGGCACCCACACTGGATCTTGTTGATTCTGAGGAAAAACACAAACAGACCCTCTCACCCATGTTAGCACAGGGTCAGGCCCCCGCCAAGAGCCTGTCAAAATGTCCTTCCACTTCACCATGCTTTTAGGTGAACCATGGGAATCTTGATGT
The DNA here is from genome assembly GCA_907164525.1 of Lophiomys imhausi. Lineage (NCBI taxonomy): Eukaryota > Metazoa > Chordata > Mammalia > Rodentia > Muridae > Lophiomys > Lophiomys imhausi. The sequence goes on along the minus strand of CAJQZJ010034157.1, from coordinate 332,996 downwards.
CTGTCCGCTGCTGAGCGGCCTTGAGCATCCAAATTGAAAAAGTTTAAAGTAAATAAGGCTAAAGACATTCTTTCCTTGGGGGTACGGCCTTGGCCTATTCCCCCTTTTTGTTTTTGCAAGCATTCTTTCAAGGTGCGATGAGCACGCTCCACAATTCCTTGTCCTTGAGGATTGTATGGTAATCCGTGATTAAGCTGTACCTCCATCTGGTTGCATAAGGAGACAAAGGACTGAGCTGTATAGGCTGGTCCATTGTCCGTTTTTAGCTGCTGTGGTTTTCCCCATGCAGCCCAGCCTTCTAAGCAATGTCCTATGACATTGCGAGCCTTTTCTCCACTCATAGGTGTAGCATGTATGATACCGGAGCAGGTATCCACAGATACATGAATATATTTTAAGGTTCCAAACTCTGAAATGTGGGTAACGTCCATTTGCCAGATTTTGAGTGGCAACAGCCCTCTAGGGTTCACTCCCACACTGGAAGGATGATGATGAATCACACACTGAGGACAGTCCAAAACTACTTGTCTAGCATCTGCTCTAGACAAATGGAATTTCTGCTGTAGAGTTTTTGCATTTACATGAAATAATTGGTGAAACTGTCTGGCTTGATCCAGGAATGAGCTCCAAAAAATGCATTCCATCCTAGTCCATTGATCAACTTTATTATTACCTTAACTTAATGGTCCAGGTAATCCTGTATGTGCTCTGATATGTTGAATATAAAAACACCTTTTTCTCTGCCAGATTAAAACTTGTAACTCTTGTAATAAGGCACATACAATACTACTATTCTTAATAGGACCTGCTAATTCTAATACTTTCACTGCGTTGACCACATAAACTGAATCTGAAATCAAATTGAATGCAAATTGACATTTTTTAAACACCTCAATTACTATTTTCAACTCTACTATTTGGGGGGAGCCCAGTTGAAATTGACATAACACGGGCTCTTGTCTTTCTATCAAATAGGCTCCACAGCCTGTCTTTGAGCCATCAGTAAACACATTTGGTGACCCTTGAAGTGGTACTGCTGAAGTAACCTTAGGGAATATCACTGGGTGCTCCTTAAAAAATGATAGCAATGGATGTTTAGGATAATGGTTATCAATCACTCCTTCAAAGCTACATTGCAATATTGCCCAGTCATCTACAGTGCCACACAAAATCTTAATTTGATAACTGGAATAAGGCACTATTATACTGGCAGGAGCAACTCCAAAAGACTGCAAGCATTGTTGGATACCATTCAAGGCTAAAGCAGCAAGTGCATTGGGATAATGTTCTATTCTGTTCTTACTTGTGTCCACATCCCTGGGCAGAAAGATCTCCCTACTTTCAGGGATTGAACTGGCTGCTCTGTCTGAGCGGCTTCTGGATATGGGGGAGGAGTTGAAGGCGCCATGGCAACGGCTTTGTTTACACCAGCTGCCGCCACCATGGCTGAAGACACTGTAACAACGACTCCGCCCACTCCGACTGCCGCTGACGTGTCAGGCGCCATGGCAACAGCTCCTCCCACACCGACTGCCGCCGATACGCCCTTCTGTTTTACTTTTTTCTTTTCCTTTTTTCTAATAACAGTCCTCTCCAACTGTTCTATTAGAGCGTGTAGCTCTCCTTCAGAATCCGTGCTCTCTGAGTCCTCTAAATCTCTAAAATCTCTAAAATTTCTAAGATCGGGATAGAGAGGAACTTTCTTTTTGTCTTCCTTTTCACTGTCTGCCTGCTCAAATCTTTCGCCTTTGTTACTTCCCTTTTCACTGTCTGCCTGCTCAGATCTCTCCCCTTGTAGCAGTTCCAAAGCTGATTCTCCCTCTTTGATTGCATTACAACACCTCTGATCTTCTAAACAACTCCTCACCATTTTCCAAATTGGTCTTACTCCATGCTTCAGAGTCCCCTGCTCCCAAGCAAAATCCAAGTCCCTGCCTAATTTGTCCCAGCAGGATACCGTAAGATTCCCGGACACTGCAAACCACGGAGCCACAGAATCGCATTCATTCAGAAATCTCTCTAAGGTAGACTTCTTAATCTTCAAATTCCTAGCTAAAAGTAGCTCCTGAAGAGCCAGAAAAATTGGATGTGACTGAGACAATCCCATGTTTAAAAATTTTACTTTAGGTTCGCTGCTTCCCCGCGAAACTTTACCTTTTATTCGCAACTTCCTGCGAAACTTAACCTTTTGTTTGCTATTTCTGCAAAACTTAACTGTTTGTTCGCTATCTCCGCGAAACTTTACCTTGTGTTCGCTATTTCCGTGAAACTTTATTGTCCTGATTTATCCCAGGAACTTACCAAGCGCTTCCCCTGACTGCAGGAGTTCTGAGTCTTTTCTGGTTCCCCGTACGGGCCACCACTTTGTCGCGTCCCCCCTTGTCCAGCAAGGAATGACGCAACTCGCAAAAGCTCTTCTCCTGCAGTTTATTCAGGTCCCTTGAAAACAGTCTTCCGAATTCCGAATAAAGGGGCAGACCCAACCCACAGGCTAAATACTAAATGAACAGCCAGTCAAGTAAAGCCAAGTGGTGCTATCTTAGAGGCCCATGTATGTGGAAGCAAGCCAGATCAGCGGTCTATGCCAAATATGAACTTATTATCATAGAGAGCGCTCACCGTCGGGCTGGTGGAAGGCGGAGACCAGCGCCATCTTTAGGGCGCGGCACTTCGCAGCTCTCTACACTGGACATTGGGAATGTATGCTAAGCCATGTAACTCTCATAATTGTGGCCTGTTTATTTCTGTTGTTTTGTATTGTATTTATTGTTATAAGAGAAAGAACCATTTGTTGGACTGAAAGGGGGAGCCATTAGGGGGAAAAGATATACCTTAAACTAAAAAAAGTGTAGAGGATGGGGGGGTTGAGGGGGAAGACGGTGGAAGGGTGGGACAGGAGAGGGGAGTAGGGAAGGGATTGTGATTGAGATGTAACTTGAAGAAATAAAAAATAAATTATAAAAAATTCTATTATCTATCTATCTCCATGAGTTTAAAGTTTTATACCTAATTCAGTTTCCATCCTAACTTGCATTACCAACTTAAAAGCATCTTCTTAGACCTAGTTTCTTATGTATATGATTGATTGCAATTAACCTGGCCCCTTCTCTCATGACTCAGATTTTATTCAGTAACTTTCACTTTTTTGGTATCTTTAGACATAGTAATTTTGTAGATTGAGAATGGGAAACTTACAAAATAATCTGAACTCAATGCTTAGTCTTTAAGTATGAAGGAAATTGATGCAAATAAATAATCTTGCATTTTAGAATAATATCTTACTAAGTACAAATAAAAAATTGTAATTCAGAAACAATACCTCTAAATATACTTGAAAAGAGAGGGAGCAGGAAGGGAAAGGAAAGGAAGGAAGAAAGGGGCAGGAAGATAGAGGGTTAAAAGAAGTTTCATTTCACCCCCCAAATTTTTCTTGGATGGCAGAGAATGTCTTTGCCACTTGACTATAGTCTGACTGGGAGCAGCCAAGCTGGTTAGTGTTCCTCCAGGTGCTGAGCCTCACCCTGCCTCTCTTGAGCAAATGTTAAGAGTAAATGGGATAGCCATTCTCAACACAGGGCCTGACATCCAGGAAGGTCACATCTGTCCTCTGCTGCTGTAGTGTTCTTCAGCGTCCACAGTGTCAGCACAATCTGTCTGACTTTTACAAATGAGGTTTCATGTTTCCTGGGTTGTCACTTTACCCTGAATGTATTTTTAGCCTTTCTTCATCTAATCCAGTTCCCAATACCTGAGATTAATATTTAAGTATTTACACCCCAATAAAACATCCCCAAAGTACTGTATTCACCATTTATAGTGACATTAAAATGTCATTTCTACAAAAATCATAGTATTCATGTAGACCTATTAGAGTGTTTATGCTATAATACCTGATTTTGGAAGAGCTTACTTTTCCCCATTTATGAAAAATGGTCTCCATGCATGAAACTTAAATGCATTTAAATCAGTAATTCAATAGTAAATGTTTAATAGCCATGGACTGATGAAGTAATTGCTCGTCAATGTTAATGGGCAAGCTGTTGGAGGCACAATATTTAACAACACTCCAGGCTTTGATTGCATATTATTAGAACAGGACTTCTGAATTTGGCTACATTACATACAAATCATTCTACTCTCCATTTAAAGACTTTCATTGCTGCCAACAAATACACACTGGGCTGCCCAGGGGAGACTTTAAAAGAGACAGTGCATTTCCCCTGAAGGAATCATCTTGCAATGTGTAAAATAACCTTAATTGCTCCGTGATGGACTTTGAAGTGAGTGTGGTTGAGTTGGCTGATTTTCTGTCCTATTTTGTAGCTTCACATTCACTAAATAAATATCCCTTTCGTTCCTCCACTGAACGACAGGGAACCCCTGTAGAAAGAACATGTGGTTGATTTGACTCAGGAATGTGTTACCAAAGGCTATATGAAGGCACATGGTAGAGAGAGAAGCATTTTAATCTTTCAGTGACTTAGCTGAGAGGCTGTTGCATCAAACTGTGCCCTCCAATTAGCCAGCTGTCAAGTAATTCTAAGCCCTGGAACCTAAGAGTTTCCCAGCTACCTCTGGCTCCTCTGTTGGTCTAAGGAACTGGAGAGAATCACCCTAAGGATGTTGACAAGGGGAGATCCTGCATATTCCAAAAAAGAAGAGTCTAGGTCGGCTTCTGCACACTTAATAGGCCAAGGAACTTGAAGAAGCTCATTTGGCTCACAATTTCAGACAGTGAAGGTTCACACAGAGTGGGACAGGTTCTGAGGCAGCTTCATGAAAAACCGCAGGAGTGCGGGTGAGAGTTAGAAGTCATGCCACCATCAGGAAGGCCCTGCTTGGGCCTTTTGATGACAACTTGATCTCCAGAAAACTGCCTTCCAAGAGCAGTTCTCCAATGAACTGAGGGGTCAGGATTCTCATTAGGCCCCACTCCCAAAAGGTTCTACCATCTTCCATTATTGCTACTCTGGAATCCAGCACAGGAACCTTGCAACAGAACAAACGTAAATGAAACCAAGACCATATCCTCTGCACAAGGCCACACTTCCTCCCTCTATTGTAGAGATGCTGTAGAGTGTACAGTAGGAATCCCAGGCTGTTTCATATCCTGCCCAGGTGCTGTGGTGCCCGGATGTGAGCTATCTCGATCCTCAGCCAGGGCTTTCAAAGACAGCAGGGCTGAACCTCCCCCCCCCCCCCTCGCCCCAGCCTTGTGCAGTGGGCACTCTCTATACTCTGACAAGCCACTTGATGTCTCGGGACTACCTCCTAAAGGAAGAGTACTGAAGAAGTTAGTGGAGACTTTGTAATTGAATTCATCTTTCTTCTCCCTGAGGCATGTCTGTACATTCCATTACCCACATGGAGGTGGGGTGGGGGGTAGGGGTGAGAGGAGTCGGGGGCCAGGGGTCAGGGTCCGAAGGTCTTTCTGGACCGACCTCAAGAAGGCAATTCTGCCTTGAATGTTTAAGTGCCCTTTAGTACCTAGTCTCTCGGTTGAGGGCTTCCCCCAGAGTTCCACCATCTTCAGAGAAGGGGCATCTCTCTCTGAGTTATTTTTAGTCATTATCGCTGCACTGCAAAGGTTGGTCCTGTTGTTGCATTTCACATATGAGGAAATTGAGGTCTAGAGTTGACTCTGAATCCTCAGTTTAGAGCCCATGAGCAACAGAGACTGCGCCATCTAGCCATTGGCTCACCCTTCTTACCTCGTTGCCCTGGTAACAGAAAGCAAACCGTAGACACCCATAGTCTAATATTCCTGTAATTCTGGTGCCCATGAAAGAAACAAGAGAGGGAAAAGTTCCCTGGAGCAGTAAGAAGAGCTCAAGGACTAGAACGTGCTTTTTCCTGTCTCTCGCTCGTTAGACAGCTGTTGAGAACTATTTCCAGGCAGGCGTCCATGCCTTCTCTCGGTGGTGTGTCTGCTCAGACAGATAACGTCTGCGGCAGTGTACTACATTCCTACACACAAACTCAGGCGTCAGTGTTGGCGCATTGATAATTAAAGGGGCAGTGAAAAGCAAAGTTCACAATTCACTACACTATCTAATCTGAATGCGTAGAGAATTCCAGGAAGAAACCATCAGGACAGTCACTTGATTGTGAACTTTGAACACTTGACACACTGAATGCTTGTCACAAGGAACCTTTTAATATGAGGTTGTAAGTCATAGTCCTGGCAGGGCTTTGGACTTCCATAGTGGCTTAGGGTTCCTACACCTCTTTCTCAATTACTCCATCCCACACTTCCATTAAATATGTGTGGTTGATTTCTATTGTTTCCAATAAAGGCAATGAGGCTTTTGAAGGGGAGTGATTTATCCTAGTTATATGGCCAATAATCTTCCATATATAATTGAGTCTGGCCTAATATTATATCAGCATTGTGCATAAACTAAGTAATATAATTAAAAAATGATGCCATTGTTTTTCGATCAGTTTCCAGTTTCTTAGATTACTAGATTGATTACATCACTAACTAGTGATATAATTGATTGCATCACTAATTAGAATATAAACTGAAAAATATCATCAGATCACATGAAACATGAAAAATAAATATTCTGGTTTTGGCATCTATTGTTTTAAAATCAATTTACAGTGAGATTGAATTCTGACAGGAGGTGTCCAGATCACCATCCTGATTAGCTCTGATAGTGGTTTGGGGTGGTCTGGATCTTCTCTCTCAGTGGACACTCTATATCACTGCACAATGAAGAAGTCAGGTAAGGGAATATGCTCTGTATGCACTGCTCTGCTAAGGGCTTTGGGTGAATTCACCCATTTGACTCTCACACACAACAGACCAAAGAGGTAGACCATATTATTATGTTCAGAGTTGGGATTTGGGGTGCATTTAATTTATTTGAGAAATTTCCAAAGTCATAGGGTGATAAAGAGGCAGAACTTGGCTTTGAATCCAGCTGTTCTGAACCCACAGGCTCCCTTGTTAGCTGTATGAACAGCCAGTCTCATTGCAATGGTGTGTCCTTCCACAGAAATGCTGGACTCAAAGAAACATAATTCAGTCTCTCTTGCTCATTCTGAAAACAGCTTTTGATCACAGAACTTAATTTTAGGGTTTATAAGTACACAAAGGAAAGCTTAAGAAGCATGTTCCCCCTTTCAATTGTGTCACATTTAGTAGAACTGTGTTGCTCAATTTTCAAAGTATATCTAGAGAAAATTAATTAATTCATCCAGGTTCCAGTGGGGATAGATGTGCAGCAGAAACATATTGAGCTCACAGAAAACATGGTGGGCAGTTGGTAAGAAGTCAACTGAACCCATGCAGCCCTGCACAGAGCCGACGTGGGCAATCCAGGCTAGGAGGAGAAGGATACAGAGCCTCAGGAAGGAAAGTAGCCTCAGAGGTGACTAGTGAACAGCTTGGGTCTGGGTAGAGCAATGCAGAGAGCACCTAGGGAGGGGGAGTCTTAATGACAGTAGTACCTGCAGGGTGGTTATAGGCAGTGGGAAGTGAGGAAGCTTCAACCACTGGGGAGCGGCCCTGCACCAGTAAGCTACCCACCCCTATGCACATGCAAGCAAAACTAATGAAGCTGAATGGATTACAAACAAGCAAAACAAGAAAAAGCCCTGGATGCAGGAGGGAGACTTGCTCAGAGGAAGAGGTTCAAGAGTGTGGGAGGAAATCATAGGAGGTGAAAATGACCAAAGTATATTATATACATGTGTGAAACTGTCAAGGAATAAAACAAGAAAACAAACAAACCAAAAACTAGAGAAGGCGTTACAGAAGGTTCCAGGGGGAAAGATGACATTTCAGTGGCAAAGTTTAAGGTGAAGTTAAAGACAGTTTAACTGAGACAGTTTGAAAAGCGCATGGATTAGTGCAGCAAGAGAATGCATTGTTTTGAAACCTGTGAGTAGAAAAAGAAGAAAACAAAAAGAACAACTGCATCTTCCTGAGAAAAAGCCAAGGTGTGGGTATTGTAAATAATAGTCCCAGTTAACTTACACATATTGACACAGGTAAGGTTATCCTGGTCTTATAGACAGAGAAGCCCAGTCTCCAGGGAGTTAGGGACCCTTCCCATGCTTGCTATTTTGAGCTCTAGTGTTGCATGACTTCTCAGACTGTTGGAAGTTTAGACATTTCATGTGTGATTTGGGGAGCCATATGTTAATTCAACAAGTTATTTGTAAATGTGACCACAGAAATACCAAGATGAGGAAGGCCAATTTTAGATGCATTTTTTAATGTTTATTTATTAATCAAGTTACATCTCCAACACAGCTCCCTCCCTCCACCCCTCCCAGTCCTACCCTACCTCCCTCTCCCCCTCTCCCACCTATCCTACTCCTCCGGTGTGGGGAGTCCCCACATATTAGCCCCCTCCCACCAATTCATCACTCACATGACAGGTAAGAACTTCCTCTTGCACTGGGGACATACATGGCAGTTTCACTAGGGTGTCTCACTAACAGGTAACAAAGTCCATGTTCCTGATCCTTTGGATCTGTTGGTTGTAGGATAGTCATCCTGTACTGTATGGCTAAAATCCAGTTATAAGTGAATAGATGCCATGTGCATCCTTCTGGGTCTGGGTTAGATCACTCAGGATGAGCTTCTCTAGTTCTATCCATTTGGCTGCAAACAGCATGATTTCATTGTTTCTGATGGCTGAGTAGTATTCCATTGTGTGATGTACCAGTTTTCTTTTCTTTCTTTTTCTTTTTTATCCATTCTTCAGTAGAGGGACGTCTGTGTTGTTTCCAGTTTCTACCTATTACAAATAAAGCTGTTATGAACATAGTTGAGGAGATATCCTTGTGGATTGGTGAGGAACCTTTTGGATATATGCCCAGGAGTGATATGGCTGGGTCTTGCAGTAGAGCTATTCCAAGTTTTCTAAGATATATCCAGACTGATTTCCATAGTGGTTGTACAAGTTTTCACTCCCACCATCAATGGAGGAGTGTTCCCCTTTCTCCACATTCTTGACAGCATGTGCTGTCATTTGAGTTTTTGATCTTAACCATTCTGACAGGTGTGAAAAGAAATCTCAGAGTCATCTTGAGTTGCATTTCTCTGGTGATTAAGGATGTTGAACATTTCTCCAAGTGTCTCTTTGCCATTAAAGATTCCTCTTTGGTGAATTTTAGGTTTAATTCTGTACCCCATTCTTTGATTGGATTATTTGGTTTCTTGGTACTTAATTTCTTGATTTCTTTATATATTTTGGATATCTTTAAGGAGTCACAGTGATTAGAATCTGGAATAGGCCAATGAAAATGCCAAATATTTCCTCTTACTGCAGTGAGTGAGTTTCTTTTGTCAGGTTTCCAAACTGTATGCATTTTAAATCACAGCCACAGGCTGACTCTTTATAGTGTTTGCAGGGAATGAAAGGGAAGTCAAAATTGTTTTCTAGAATTAATACAAGATTGCCTGAAAACTTTAGTTTTCTTAATGAATCAGACTAAGCTGGAAGCATGATAGATTTAATTATAATTGACTCTATGTTGGTATTCCAAGTATTTGCATATTCATCAAGTCCAATGGAATAATTTTTCCTACCTATTTTGAGTGTTAAAGCAGAGTAAAGGCCAACACACAGGAATGGGAAATAATGGACTTTCCTTTAACTAAACAGCAAGCAGCTCTCTGGTATTAAACTCCCAGACCCACTCTCCTGGGCATTTCTCTTTCTCAATGTACCTTATCCATGTGAGTAGCACTAACCTGGTTCCTGTGGGCTGAGAGACCTATAAACACATGGGAGGAAAATGAAAGCCACTGTAACTGCACAGTAGGAAAATAGAATTCTGGTGTTTCTGCCTTGGTGCTAATGGGTTCTTTGTTGCTAGGTTACTCCTCTGGGAATCCAGGCCTTGCATCTCTTCATCCTCAGACCATAAAATCCAGGGCATCTCAAGGTGATGTCCTGAGGGTGGAGTTTCCAGGACACGATCATGGCTTTCTCATTCATAGTGGGATTGAAGAAGAGGTCTCGTTGGGCACTCTTGCAACACAGTAAGGAGAATTTCCTCAAAGTCCCAATGACAAATCTATCTTTATACTTGCATGGAAGATCGTGTTTCCAATCTATCTAAACACTGACTGTCAAGCTGGACTGAATCTGAGGGATATAGATTATGGGGTATGGCCCTTGCAA
>CAJQZJ010034157.1:309519-322838 GCA_907164525.1 Lophiomys imhausi | reverse complement strand
TAGATTTATGATGCTAAAATAACAGACAAGGAACAGCACAGCTCCCTCTGGAGTCTTCAGTTTCCTGCTGCTTCTGTATCTATGAAGAATGTTAGGGAGAGATAGTTCAGTAGTTAAGGGCACTGGCTGCTCTTCCAGAAGACTCAGGTTTGATTCTCAGCACCCACATGGTGGCTAACAACCATTTTTCCTCCAGTTCCAGGCCATCGAACACCATTTTTTCACCTTCAAAGACTGCACACACACAGTGCACAGATATCTATTCAGGCAAAACACCATATAGCAAAAAAGAGATCCTAATATTTTCATGTAAAGAAATTAGGTGTTTCTTTGTCTTTATACTCAAAGACCTTGCCAGGATTTTTTTTTTTTTTAAGAACTGTGGACATTAGATACTAGATGGAAAGACAAAAGCCTAAAAAATATGCAAGAGATTAAAATATAGGAAATGGTAAATGATAGAAAGGGCTCACACATTGCTGGGAAGAATACAAAGTGATTTATTCACAGCAGGTGTGACTTTTTGTGGTTTCTCACAATATTACAAGTCTGGCTAAATTACTGTATAGCCCAGTATTCCCACTCTTATATACATCCCCTAAGAGTTGGAAACGGTATCAGATAAACTCAATGACACCTTACAATTCATACTGTTGGAACACAATCCAGGAATGCATTCCTGTGAGGAGAATTCTGAGTGATTGTGCCAACACTTCAAGAAACCAAGAGAAGAGTCTGTGACCTCAGTGTCTTCAAAACATGGAATTATTCTTGGAATGTGTTTTTGTACTCCTCCCAGGTGTAGTGGATAGGAGTGAGTTTACTTTAGATTAGTCATTATTGCTTGCTGCTGTTTTTTTCAATTAAAAGTTTAAACAAGTGCAAGCTTGTACAACCACTATGGAAATCAGTCTGGCAATATCTTAGAAAACTTGGAATAGCTCTGCCTCAGGACCCAGCCATACCACTTCTGGGTATACATCCAAATGATTCCTCACGGAACCACAAGGAAGTTCCCTCATCTATGTTCATAGCAGCCTTATTTGTAATAGCTAGAAACTGGAAACAACCCAGATGTCCCTCAACTGAGGAATGGATTAAAAAACTGTGGTACATCTACACAATGGAGCACTACTCAGCCATCAGAAACAACGAAATCTTGCAATTTGCAGCCAAATGGATGGAACTAGAGAAGCTCATCCTGAGTGAGCTAACCCAGTCTCAGAAGGATGCACATGGCATCTATTCACTTATGGTCAGATTTTAGCCATATAGTACAGGATAACTATACTACAACCAATGCACCAAAGGGAACATGGACATAGACTTTTTTTCCTGTCAATGAGACACTTGCCCTAGTGGTGCTGCCTTGTAAAGCCCCAGTGTATGAGGAGGCTCTTGGCCCTCATATGACTGCTGAACTGGGGTGGGGGACTGTTATGTAGGGACACTCCACTCCAGAGGAGTGGGATGGAAGGGATGGGGGTAGAGGGTGGGAGGGCGGGACTGGGAGGGGTGGAAAGAGGACACTGCGATGGAGATGTAACCTGAAGTAATAAATATTTTTCCACACCCTCGGGAAGACATTTGCAACTGACTCGGGGTTGAGCGGAAGCAGCTCCCAGACAGAGTCTCCTGGGCCGGCCGGCCCGCAGGGAACCTCCTTTCCAGCCACCGGCAGAGGGTCCGCGGTGTGCTGTGGGGTCACTTTTACCATAAGTGACCTTGGTGCCTGTCCTACAAGTGAACATCGTTCAGTTCAAGAAACTGTTGAATTTATTTAAAGGCTGAAGCTTTTTTCTTTTGTTCTTGTTGATGAAAGAGTTCTTTGCACAATTGTCTCATTGACTGACACTCAGTGTTCTTGTCACTTGCATAAGACAGCATTCTGACCACACTTGTATGCTGTAACCTCATCGACTTCTGATGTGTTTTTTTAACTATGATGACTTTAAAATATGATTAAAAAAAGACTAATTCTTGCTTTGTTTTCTTGAAAAAAGTGTCAATACTGTTTTGTGATTTTCTTTTTATTTGTGTAGCTTATGCACAGTTTTGATAAAGGAAGGCAACTCATTGGAGTTTATTTAAACCTTTTTCTTCCCACAAGACAGTCTTCATCTATGTGAAATTTTCTGTACATTCTGTGTGCAGACTAGAGAAAAGCCTCCTTATTCCGTCCCCCTTCCCAGCCCAGTGGTACTTCTACTAAATTGTCTTGTTTTGGTTTTGTTTTTTGTTTTTTTAATAAACTGACAAATGACAAAGTGGTGAGCTTATGATGTTTACATAAAAGTTCTCTAAGCTGTGTATACAGTTTTTTATGTAAAATATTAAAAGACTATGATGATGACATTTAAAAAAAATAATAAAAAGTTTAAACTATCCTTTATATTCCTCTATGGAAGAACATGTTTTGCTGTGTGAGATGTGTCCTTGTGGTTGTACACAGCTTGAACTCATAAGAACTTTACTCATGTGATGCTTCTTAACCCTCAGAATATAAATTGTCTGAGGCTGTGAAAAAAGTTGACCATTGCAGCTGGGTGGTGATGGCGCACGCCTTTAATCCCAGCACTTGGCAGGCAGATCTTTGCAAGTTCGAGGCCAGCCTGGTCTACAAAGCGAGTCCAGGACAACCAGAGCTGTTAAACAGAGAAACCCTGTCTCGAAAAAACAAAAAAAAAAAAAACCCAAAAAACAAAAAAGTTGACCATTGCATAAGACTTTAGTCTGCCTTGTTCATTGGCTCCATTCTTTCAGGTCCCACTGCCTCTAGAGTCGCAGCCAAAAGATGGAAATAACTCAAATGTCTTCCCATAGATGGATGAGTAGATGAATAGTCAAACTGGTGTGTGTGTGTGTGTGTGTGTGTGTGTGTGTAAAAGAGTCCTGAAGTATGATACATGTTACATGGGTGAATTTTAAATAGATTGGCCTAAGACACAGAAATCACACATGAAAAGTTGTATATTCTCTGTTTGCATTTATATGAAATACACACAAAAAATGGTGAGCCTTGTGTAAATATTCAGCAATAACCCCTGGAACAAACGTGAGGGCAGTGGAAAGTGTAAATGAACAACAAGTGAGTGGATAAAGTCAGGTTCTGACAAATCATAGGACAACTACATGGGAAAAAGTCAGGTTCTATTAGGAGAAATAAGCGAGAAAAAAATTGCTACCTACATGATACCTTAGTATATGTCTACTTCTGTGTGTGTGTGTGTGTGTGTGTGTGTGTGTGTGTGTGTGTGACTGAATGAATTGTTTAAGAAGCAGCAGCAGCTACTGTTCTTTATTTAACTGCTTTTGTGGTGGAGGTGGTGGAGGTAGTGGTCGATGTGGTGGTGGAGGTAATGGAGTTGGTGATGGAGGTGATGGTAGAGTTGGTGATGGAGGTGGTAGTGAGCAGAGCCATCATCAGGAAAGAATAAGGCACCTTAGTCTCCCTGTATCATCTATTTAAGTATTCTTGATGGGCTTCTAAATGTCCAAAAATTCAAAGTGAATATGGGAGGCAGGAAAAGGTTGGTTTTTTTTTCCTCATTGACCTGGCCACCCTGATTTTTTATTACTACTGAGATAAGTGCTTGAGGCAGCAGATGAGTTCCTGATTCAACATGGGAAGGGTGATTGTCTCCTAACATGGGTCACAGGAAGCCGCCTATATTCTGAATATTCTATGATTTTCTCAGTAGGCATGCAGTCTGATAGAACTGGACAAACAAAGGAGGCTGGAATTGTGAAGGGGTTTTACAAAATAATGAATGGCAAAGAGAATTGAAACCATTGATTGTAATCAAAGAATTCATGTTTGTCTCTCCAAGAAGCCAGCACCACTCATCCACTATCTGTCATCATGTATGGTTTTGTTGCAGCATGAAGTAGAATTTTGAAGTTACCAGGCAAATGAGGATCTGTAGTGCAATTTTAACCCAGCACCATGTCTACTCTGGCTGAGTACAGATACATACATAGCACACATCTTTAATCCCTCTGATTGGAATACAGACAACCCCTTAGTACACAACTTTTATTCCAAACAATGAAGGTAAAGTTAGTTAGTAGAAAGAAGTGACCATGTTTGAAAGTGATGTCCAATTGAGGGTCAGACAAAATGATGAATCAGAGAAAGATTTGACAGAATGAGTCAGAGATAGGATACACCCAACTCTCACACAGGACAACGTAGGAAAGAGAGGCTACTTAAGAGCAGCTCAGGGGAAAAAGGGTGCTGTGTATGGAAGTTTTTCTAGGACAGTTTTACAGAGACAGGTTGCAGTGAGAACAAGCTGAATTCAGAATGAACCAGAGAATGAGAAGTAGCCAGAAGATTAGAACAGATTGCTAGAGTTAATTTGAGGCCAACCACAGCAATTCACTGAGAAGCCAAGAAGCCAGTTTGAATCAATCAGTTCGGAGAGGAGTTTGGGCCAGAATAGCTGAGTTGAACCAGGTAGTGTATGAGTGTGTATGCGTGTATATATGTACATATGTGTTGTGTGTATGTGTGTATTGTATTGTGTGTGCTATATGAATGTGCTATGTGTGTGTTGTGTATATGTATTGTATGTCTTCTGCATATGTTTATCTTGTGTATGTGTTATGTGTGTGTTGTGTGTATGTGTGCATATGTGTTACATGTATGTGCTTCATGTGTGCTGTGAGCATGTGGGGGGGTGTCTGGGCAACTAATATGCAGGTACTTGTGGGGGGCAAAGTTTGATGTCAAGACATTTTCCCTAATCGCTTTTCCACATTATTTTTTGAGACAGGGTCTCTCACTGTACCTCAGTTTTTGCCAAACTGCCTTTCCAGAGAGCCTCCTGAATCCACCTGTCTCTACCTCTCAGCACTGGAACTACAGGTGCATACATGCCTGGCTTTTTTTTTTTTTTTTTTTACTGTGGACCCTGCGGAATTTGAACTCAGGCTCTCATGAATGCACTTAACCCAGTGAGCCGTCTCCCCATGGCTCCAGCTCCCATGCCTATTTCTTATGTTTAAATCAAGGGTGGTTGCTCAGAATGCTGTTAAATTTTGAAACCAGTTATGAATGAGAAAATTGAACTTTGTCTTGAGTAACTTGTGACTTTTGTGACTTTTCAGAAATTTGAGCTCAGATTACTAAATCCCAAGATTAGTGATGTTTTCTAACCTGCACATTTCCCCCTGTAAATGTCTTTTTTACTCTATCACAAAGCAATAACTTTTTAGGAGGAAAGTGGGAAGATTCATTTTTACTACCTGTTTAACAGTGACAAATGGCCTTTGTGCTAACAACTCCCGAGATATGCTGCTTCCAATCTCTAATTGAAAAATTTACATTTATTGTTTATAAAACCCAGGTGTTGGATACAGTGATTTTTTTTAAGGAAGAAACAATATCTAATCTCTCTTGCCACATAAGCTGAATGCACTGGATATAGATTTTTAACCTATTAAACACTTAATATTTACTCTAGCAGTATTAATTTCAATGAGTTGTCCACCATTTTATAACATTTATACCATAAGATTCTTCTTATTTTTAAAGATTTATTTGTTGTATAAGCTTCACTTGTTCTAGAATATATGTTGCCCATATTTTTCTTGGCCATTGTGTCAGATGAAGGAAACACACTCTGTTTCATATAATAAAATGACAAAATGTTTTTGAAATTTTTCATCCCATGTTAATTCATCATTCAGTGACCTTACATAAGAACATACACTAATTCACATAAGGGTACTGAAGGTAATGGTGCAGCAGATTAGGCAGAGAGAGATAAATCCATATTCCCACCCTTTCACATAACGCACATAAGACTGTCCACTCTGCACATGGAGATGGTGCCAAGACATTTTCAGTAACTGGTGGTAAAGAGTCTCCTTCCTGCACTGAAGGGCAATGCTGGAAATGTGGCCAACATAGGTTTTGCTTACCGTAGGAGACTTCTAGACCGCCCAGAAGCAGCCACAGTTTCTAGTACATCTTGGAGATTTTACACATATCTCGATGCTGGGACAAGCATTTCGAAATCACTGCTATTTCCTACCTTGCCTCAACATGTAGATAGATTTCTTTGTACAACACAAGATGGAGAACAGCTAAGAGGGAATGGGTTTGGGACAACACAAGGCTTTGTTCGGTCCCGTCTTCTGTATTCTCAGTGCGAGTGATAATTCCCCTCAATTGTCTAAGGTTTTCTTCCTTTAGTACATTGTGTTCATTTAGAATTCAGGTAGCTTGTCTCAAATTAAAGGCACCATTAGTGAGTTAAGGAATTCTGCTCAATCACCAAGTTATATATACTAATATAAAACTAATTCTGAGGTGGAGACATAAAAGTATAATTACATAGGTATAGTGACAAAATCAAAGCAGAAGTATCTAACGGCTTGGGAATATGTCAACCCAAATGCAACATGGCTGTCTCTATCTCCATATGACTAAAACTTGTCTCCTACTGCCCTGTACATGCCTTTCCTACGACCATGCACTTACACGCATCTGTCCCCCCAGCCTCAGCCTCTAACCCTTCTTCTGGCCCATGGATTTGCCTGCTCAGCTCCTCATCTTCATGGAATCACATACTTTTGGTTGAGTGTATTTGACTTCTTTCATCAAAAATGTTTTGTCTTCGTTCTGTTTGTAGCCTGTACCAGCACTTTTCTCCTTTGTGACAGCAGGACAGGAGTGCATAGTGTGGAGGAATATATCAAACTTATTTACCGTTCAGTTGAAAGAAATCTAAACTGTTTTCATTTTCTCACTGATACGAATAACTGTATTTTGAACACAAAAGTTTGTGTATGAAAATATATTTCCAGCTCATTGTAGTATCCGTGGAAAAGTGGAATTGCTGCATCGTGGGTAATTGTGTGCAAGTTTTGGTGTTCCTCAGAGAATTACCATTTTACATTTCCATCAGGAATTTAGGAAGGTTCCAATATTTTCACAAATTTGACAACCATTTTGTATTTTCTATTTTTTTTAATTACAGCCATTAGACGTGAACTGGTATCTCATTATAGTTTTGATCAGCAGTTTCCTAATGATTAATGATGTTGAGTATCTTATGACCTATTTATATACTTTCCTTGGAGAAATGCCTATTCAAATAATTTACTCATTTTTAAAATGTTTAAGTTCATTGAATGCTTTTACTTCATGTAACAGTTTAATATTTTTAAAAATGCATTAATATTGATAGTTTCATTTAAAAAAATCCAGCCATGCATATGGTAGTACCTATTATATCAGTATAATACATTTTTAAAACTTTGATATATTGAGTCTTAGTATAAACTTAAATCTACAATTACTCAGATTTTCTTAAGTTTCATGCAATATCTTTTGTCTCTTCCAAGATTCAAAATACCATTTACTTATTTTGTTGTTGTTGTTAGTTATACTAGGATATGAACTTTTATCAGATATATTTTTGGTGTATGAATGTATGTGTGTGAGTGTGTGTATGTATTTATGTGTAAGTGTGTGTTTATCTGTGTTTTCTGACCTGTGTAGAGACACTGGATTTCTCAATAGCAAGATGCCATTCTTTTGGAATTTGACAGTTTTCCAAGGGTCAGGTTGGGATAACGAGCTTTAGAGCAGAAGAGCCAGGAGATAAATGGTACTTGCTGTGAACCTTACTTAGATGATGGGCGTGGACAGAGCCAGAAGCCTCCTGGGAGGACTTCTCTACTCAAAATCCACTGCTTTTCTATTTCCATGATGTCACCGTGTGCATCACTGGTGTAAGCGTTGTAGAGCCACAATCCTGTCCTTGAGAGTTTGGTTGGTCCTGTATCTTCTCCCTGCTCACTCCTTTGGAGTGTTGGACAGGTCTCTTTTCTTGAGGTGCCTGTGGTTTTGCATCCAGGTAAAACTTGCTACATAGAATGGGGTAGAAACTGTTCCTTCTAATGTTTAAGAGAATCTTTCTATTTTTAAAAAACATTGTTATTAATATTTTTACATTTATGTGTCTGTGGAGACATGTTCTGGGACCTGACCCTTCCTGGTGCTGGGAATTTGACTCAGAGCAGTCTGCGCTCTTGACCACGTTGCCATCTTTCTAGCTCCATGAAAGTAGTCTCTGAAAGGCTCTTATTACATTTTCTTAAATGTTTAGCAGAAATCATTAGCAAGTTCAACAACCCCAAACTTTTCTCTGTGAGAGCCTTTAAAATAATAAATCCAGTATTCATATATATGTTAAAGACATCCATTTTTAATTTTTTTCCTTTACTCCTCACGATACTTCATATCTTCACTGGAATTTGCCTATTTCATGTGCAATTGTACATGGTGGTCCCTGATAATTAATTCTCTTTATTTTTCTAAAGTCTAGTTTTCAAATCACTAATTTTTTTTGTAAGCACAGTGAATCTTGCTTTTAATCCTAGTATTTGAGAGGCAAAGGCACGAATATGTCTGGATTGAAGCCACCAAAGTTCCTACTATGAATTTCAAGCCATCCAGGGTTGTGCAGTGAGACTCTGTTTAAACAAAATAAAATGAAACTTGTGGGCTTTTTTTTTTCTTTTTAAAATATCAAAAGCCTTGTTGATAAACATATTTAAGTATAAGATTAAATTTGTTGAATTTTTAATTTTTTAATTCCCTATGTTAATTATGCCCTCGTTTAAAGGAGCATTTTCTATATTTTGCTTGCTTTTCATTATTTGTTCATCTTTTCCTGATTTACCAAGATATGAAATTAAGCTGTGGGTTTGAGAACAACCATTGAATGTTGGTGTTTATGGCTCAAGTTTCTGTTTGCTTACTGCAATTGCTGAATTCAATGTTCACTCATCACAAATGGTTTCTGATTCAATTGTGGAAGTAATGAGCATTTTAATAAACATTTTTGGGAAAACTGGAATATGCCCAAGCAGATGAATAAAGCTTGACTCTTATTTCACACAAATAAACTCAAAATGAATTAAAGACCAAATCTTATGTTGTGACATCATGGAATTATTTAAGAATTCTTTATCTAATATTCATACAAGAATATAACTTTTTTATCTAATTGACTCTTCACTTTCATTGAATATGATTAGAAAATATATATGTCTATCTTTCAGCATATGATTTTCATCTTTCAAAATTCATTGATGATTGTTTTAATGCACAGTTTAACCTATCCTGAAAATTCCCTGTGTACATGAGAAAATTCAATCTGTACATGTTTATTAGATCCAGCTGGCACATCTTGCTGTTTAAGTCTCTTAAATCCTTGGTTGCCTGTCTAATTGTTCTATGCTTTATTGAAATCAAAGGACTGAAGATTAAGATTAACTGTCTAAGCAAAGAACCAAGTAACAATAGTCCCCAAGGCTGAGATCTGAATCTTGTTGATAAATCTGTATTTGTAACTTAGTACTCATTCTCCCCTAAATGGAACACAACACAAGCAGACACCCCTGACTCACCGACAGGGCAGTTTTTCACGATACTATAGGGTGGGACTGGTCAACAACTCCTGAGATCTGTTTGCAATCTGCTGGAGATAGGACTAGGTGTCCCTGACAGAAACTTGTCCTGTTCTTATTACAGTCATCCTTCACTGTCCTCTGGGCTAGTGAAGAAATATTTGAGAGACACACATCCAGTGTCATAAGAGAGGAAGATGAACTTTGAACCAAGGGCTAATGAATTGTTAATACGGGGCAGTCAACCTCCTTGGCTGCTTGGCTGGTGTCTGAATCCTTCCTTGGGTCCTTCAACTTGAACACAATAATTACATGACTCAGTGTTTCTGTCTAAAAAATTAGAGCTGCTCTGTGTATGTGTATGACGAATTCACTAGGTTCTTGTTTCTTCCCTGACTCTGACACAGCTCTAACTATCCAATGTGACCTTCATTCATTGAAGTTCTCATTGTGTCCTTGGTAAACTATTAACTACCACAAATTCAGCTAGAATATCATTCAATATTCTGCTACCTAAGTTCTATGTGTGAAAGTTCTCAAACAATTTGTACATAATACAGAAGTAGCAGTGAAAGATAATATATGTTGATAACATATAACATTAAATATGTTCCTCATTCTTAAAATCAACATTATTTGTAACTGAAGTCTTTGGGATTTTTATTCTTTTTTTTAATAACAGCAAGAAAAATGAAGTACGTTATGCTTTTTCACCACTACAAAGCAAACAATATCCCTGACATAGTATCTTATATAACAAAACAAAGCTATGAAAGATTCTCAACAAGAAAGCCTTGTTTCCACCTCAGATATTGTAGGATCATCATCAGGCACAGAATGAAACCATTCCAAGCTCTTCGGGAAGGCAGGTGACATAATTAGCTGCTATTGCTGTGCCCTACATATCTGCACACAGTTAAAGATATTGTTCATTATGTGCAGAAAGATACACCTTCACAAATGGCGCCTGTACCAACTTACAGTCTCTCTCTTTTTAAACTTTTTATTGACTTGTTGTGAGTTTCACATCATGCACTCTGTCACACTTATCTCTCTGTCCCCTCATATCCACCCTTTGACCTTGCAACCTCCCCTGCCAAATAAAGCACACACAAACAGCAACAACAAAAACAATGCAAAGAAAACATATCATTGTGAAAGCTGTAGTATGTCACATAGTGTCCCACAGTATATCCCTCTGTTCACATATGTTCATTGTGATGAGTCATTGGTCTGGTGTGAGATCTTCTCGAGCTTATGTGACACTATCAATACTGGAAGCTCACCAGGACTCATCCTTGTTATCCTGTTGTTGCCCTGTGTCATGGAGATCCTGCAGTTTTGTAACAGAAGGACTGACTGGTCCTTTCATGCATCCCGATAATTCACAGATGAAATAGATTTTGGGGAGGGCCAATTCAGAGCCCTGGATCTGGGACTGAGTGGACCTGAGAGCCAGTCATCCTGCTGGCCCTCCCTAATCTGCACCACCAGGCAGACCTCTCTAGCACTGCTCTGGCTAGGCGACCCAATGCAGTCATGGACAGGAGGCAGGGTCAGTTCTTCTGCTCTTGTGCAGTCAGGCTCAGCTCATTTGCACCCACACCTCCAGAGCCAGCTCCACTGTGCTGTCAAGGTATGGGGCCCACTCTCTCAAGTCCTGCAGCCCCTGAGAGGGTAGGGCAGGCTCTTTCACTCTCACACCCTTGGGGATGGCTCACCTGGGCCTTTGCCATCAGGGCAGCTCCACTGTGTTGCCCAAGGGAGGTGCAGGGTCCACTCTCCTGAGTACTACAGTCGGTGATAAGGCAGGGCTTGCTCTCCCATCTCATGCCCTCCAGGGCTAGCTCTCCCACTCTCATGCCCCCAGGGCCAGCTCTCCCAGTTACTGCATTTGGGGGTGGGGGGGCTCACTCCACCACCCACACCACCTCACACCAGATGAATGGCAGGGCCAGTTCTCCCATGCTCTTGCCCTCAGGGCTAGTTCATCAGGGTCCTCTCCACCAGGGCCAACTCTACTGTGCTGCCCTCAGGAGAGGCAGTGTTACAGCTGGGTTGGGGCAGGGCTAGCTTTCCAGGGTTCATGACCCTGTAGGCAGCTTTCCCAACTGCCAGAGGTGGCATCACCTCTGCTCCAATGCCACCCCATGGCAGACGAGTGGCAGGATCAGCTCTCCCACATTTACACTCTCAGGACTGGTTTACCCACACCCTTGACACCAGGACCAGGTCCATTGCATTGCCTGGGCCAGGCACAGGGCCTGCTCTCCCAAGAGCTGCTGCTGGTGAGAGATGGGGCCAGTTCTCCAGAATGCCACATCCAGTGAGCAGTGGAACCAGTTATGCACACTGGTTGGGTACTGTTGTAACTGGATCTTGGTAAGCGGTCTTTTGTCTAACTGGGCTTTGGCTTCCAAGTGGTGGGGTGTGATGATACCTGAGCAGTCATGTGAGACTCACTGCTCTGCTCACAGCTGTGAAGGGAGTTCCTGAACTCAAGAATTGTGCAGAATACAGGACCACAGAGATGGACTCCGAGTCCATGAATGGAGATGACAAGGCAAATCAACATCTGGAGTATGTCTACTCTGACAATGGTGATTGCATCACTGGGGGATTGTACATGTTTTTTTATAAATACAGAGATGAGTATTTTACTTTTATCTTCTAATAGTATGTACACCTGTGGTGAATGTGACGAGCTCTTAGCTATTCTTCATTTTGTACTGGCTCTGTAGTTTAAATTGAGAATGAACAGTTTTATACAATCATGGCAACACACTTAGATGAGAAATACTCAGAACATTCTGTAGTCTTAAAAAAATCAGACAACATCGAGGTCAAGTTATTAAAATGAGTTAATGTAGCCTATACAAAACCAGCCTTTATCTTTGAAACTAATTATCTAAATAAACCCAGTAATGAGGTATAAAAATATTGAGTTATTTCATTAATCTACATCTGTGTGACTCATGTAAAAATGGAATGTAACTTATATTGAATAAAGGGTTCATTAAGTTTGAAGCCTATTAACTGCTAAACCAGGAAAGAACGGAAACACATACCTCACCAGTGAAATGGGTTCTTCCTTGATGCTGCCAGGGAGCTCTGAGAGTGCAGAGTGATCTGGGCATATGGGAAGAAGGGCTGAGTTTACACCAGAGGGCAAGGAGACTTGTAAACCAAAGAGCCACTTGCAGAACCACCAAAGGCACATGCTGGTCTTATATCATGGATTGTTGAGGAAGGACATCCTTTTGGTACAACCAGGTCACAAGTTAGAAAATACCAGACTAACAATAATTTAGGAAGTTAGAACCATCTTAGCTTTGTATGGGAAACAAAGTGACTCTAGTTGAAACTGGGATAGAAGTGTGAAGAAGACAGTAGGAGTAGAGACAAAATAAAAACCAAAAGGTATTCTCAGCATGGGGACTTAATTTTTTAACATTTGAAATTAGAATGTAATTACATCATTTCTTCCTTTCCATTTCCTCCCTCCAACCTCTCCCATGTACTCCCTTGCTCTCTCTCGAATTTGTGTCCTCCAGCCTCTGACCTCTTTTTCTTTAATTGTTTAACTTTGTCACACACACACACACACAAACACACTTGTATGCATGTATATATATGTATATATGTACATATGTATACATCATGGCTTCTTTTTATAGGATAAAGGTGACTTGATAAAGGACTGTCTTTTCTGATGTAAGGCTACTCAGAGGTGGGAGATATTTGGTATCCCTGGAGTTCATGGAAGAACCCCAGATTGTGTATAAGGAAGTCCCAAACACTGAGAACCATGCTCTTCTGGGAGTGAACTTTGGCTATCTTTTCAAGGAGTAGGTCTTGTGACATTTGACTTCTTTGCCTTCATGTGATCG
>CAJQZJ010034157.1:274480-299336 GCA_907164525.1 Lophiomys imhausi | reverse complement strand
ACACACACACACACACACACACACACACACACACACACACACACACACATTTTTATCAAAATATCAACTTCCTTGGTGAATGTTTATTACATGCTGCTAGCATACCTTTTTCCGTACTGCCAGTTTTCTCAGTTAGTTTTATGACTTCTTCCCCCATGTTCCTGATTTTCCTATCTAGGACCTTATTGAATTTATCCAGTTGTCTGTATCTTCTTTTAGGTCACTGATGATTTTTTTTCAATCTGGAAACCTTAAAAATCTTCACCAGGCATTTAATCTAGTTCAGAATCTTTGATTTTAGCAGTTGAGGAGTTGTGATGAGTTGGAGAAGTCATATGGTCTGAACTTTTCATGTTTCTTATATTTCCTTGCTGTGATCTGTGCCTCTATTGGTTTTGTTAGTTCTTCTATATTGGAGAGAAACTTCTTATCAAGCACCCTGTCTTGAAGGATAAATGCTCAGTATCATTCATTGCAGAGAAAGCTGCTACTATTTTAGCAACAGCATCAACCATAAAAGAAACAGAAATTCATTTGACAACACTGATACATTGCCAATGACCACTGGGAAACTATTTTAAAATGGCTGTAAAGTTGGCAATGCATTAGTATAAGTTTAGAAATAAAAGAAATGAATGAAGTAAAAGACAGAGACAGGGCTGGAGAGAAATAGAAGCATAAGCAAGGTTGAATAAATGAAATGGGGACAAAGGAGAAGTGGAGAGAAATGTTGCAGAGTAGAGTGGAAAAATGCCAAAAGACTGGAGGAACTTCAAGAAAAATCAAGCCAAATTTTTTCAATATAGAAAAAAAACCAAAAATTATAATAAAGGCAATAGATTGGCATCTATGGCAGGGGGAATATGGGGGGAGTGGGTGGAAAGGTGTGACTTTGAGGAGAGGAGGGAGAGGGGCTGCAGTTGGGATGTAAAATAAACAAATAAATTGATTAGTGGGAAAAAATAAAACATGAATATTTCAAGCACCAATGTAAAGTCAAAGTAGTACTAGAGATGAGGCTGTAGCTTAGTTAATAAAGGGCTTGACTTGCAGGCCTAACACCTTAGTGTGAGTCCCCACAGGACACGCTCTAAAATAATCTACTGCGCTGTCCAGGCTTAAAATACCACCATGAGTAAAGTCCATATTTTGGTCTCCCTGGCCAGACAGTTTCCCCTACTTAGTGAGTTCCAAGCTACAGAAAAATCTAGTCTCAAAAGAGAACTGTGAATGGCACCTGAACAATGCCACTCTAGGATGTCCTCCAGTTTCCATATGCAAGTGCAAGCACACACACACACACTTATACATACACAAGCACATGAAGAACTCACATGTACACAAATATGCACGCATGTGCACCTGCACATGTGCACATGCATTCATGAATGTACACACCTACACACATGCATGCACAAACACATGCATACACACTCATGCACACACAGGCACACAACCATGCACACAACCATGCACAATACACACATGCATGCACACACATACGGGGGGGGGGACTGACATGCAAGCCACAAAATTCTACTAAATGGAGATATATCTGGAAAAACACAGCTATCAAGAGAACAGGGGAAAAAGAAATTCAGGAAGAGAAGAAAAAATATTGTACAGAAAAGGGAAGCAAAAAGCAAACAAAATCAGAAGAATATATGAAAAAGAATAGCAAAAACACAAACAATTTTAAAAACAGAGAAAAGTTTGAAATCCTACTTAAAGTGTAGTTTAAAAAGAAGAGGGAAGGATAAAATGTAAGGTGTAAAAAAGATGAGGTGATGGGAAAGCCCCCTCTGGGTCACAGGAGATCAGAGCACACCAGTTCTTGCAGGAAGGGAGGAATGAGTGCTTCATGATGCTACTGAGTCTGAATTGGGCACATATCTGATGTCTGCAAGACCTGTCTCTGTCACTGTAGTTTTCCTTTCCAAGTGCTAATCTTGGGCTCCTCAGTTTATCTTCACCTCTTGAGATTCTCCAGATTGTACCTCCACAGGGTAGCTGATGCTTCAGCTGAGTGATATCATACAAGTCTGTTGTGAGTGTGGAAAACAACCACTCCTCTAAGAGCTCTACAAGTAGTAGTTTTATCTCCACTCTTTCAAGATGCACAGAGCTCAACAACACTGCTGGGAAGGATACAGCGTACTATCATGTTTGCCTCTGGGATTTGGAGTCCTTGGGGTCTACAGCCAAGAAGGACAAATAGGTGAACCCAGATTCTGACCCATCCACAAGCCTCAGAACCAGAGCCACCACACTGCAGTCATCAGGTAATGTGACTACACATGCCCAGTGCAGGCAAGTTCTTTTTCCCTATACACTTCTGGAGTTCACTTCCAAGCCTAAGTTGAACCTACCTTCCACGTGTATTCTTTGTCAAATCAGCCAGGGGCCTCCATGTGCTTCACAACTTCATCCTCTCACTCACAGCTGTGGAAGTTCAGCTGCTTTCCTTTTCCCAACCCAGAGAACTGGGCAATCAAAACTGTGCTGAGTTTTTTTCTCCATGTATCTTTTCTTCCCCTGTTCTTTTCCAGCATCTTTCACTTCCTCCTTTTCTCTTTAGGATATAGTCTATACTTTCTTAACATGATTCTGTCCCTTACTGGTTCACACAGAAACAGCATATCATGTTCTATCTTACTCAACTATCTTCCTCTCACATGATGGAGGGAGATATGGACTTCCAGGTGTGAATTTTCCCTGGTGACTTATGCCATTCATCATATTGTGCTGCCCAGCCCTCTGCCAGTGACTGGGGATGGTGAATTGATAAAGTCAAAGTGAGACATCAGGCAGAAAGCCCACCAGTGTTGCAGAAAGCAAAGGACATCTGATAGAAACATCACAGAGGACAGGGGACATCTGACAGAAAGCCACAGAGGAGCAATTTGCCTGGAATTATCTCCAAAGGAAGCAAGAGTTCTTTGAGTTCATCAGGATGACCAGAGAGACTTGGGAGACTTCAGAGCTGTGGGAGTCTTGAGCCCAGAACAAGAAATGAAACAGGAGTCTCTGAGACAGCAAATCCAATTAAGCCACCCCAAGTGACAATTTTAATTATATGGACAGACATTCCCTGCATTAAAAAATGGAAAACTCCATTTCAGGTCACATAAGACCAATGGTCAAGAATTTGAAGAGATAGAAATGTTAGTTGAAAAAGCCATCCAAGTACTTACTGCAACTTATTGTGACCACTGGAGTAAACCCCTCCCTACTTTAAATTGCAATCTTTATATATTTCCTCAAAAAAAGGGTTGAAGAAATAGCTGTACATGCTTTATGTTAAGGTCTTTGATCCACTTGGACTTAAGTTTTGTGAGAGGTGATAAGTATGGGTCTAATTTCATTCTTTTGCAAGTGGACATTCAGTTGGACCAGCACCAATTGTTGAAGATGCTGTCTTTTTTCCATTGTATGGTTTTGGCTTCTTTGTCAAAAATTAAGTGACCATAGGTGTGTGGGTTCATTTCTGGGTCTTCAATTAGATTCCATTGATCCACTGGTCTGTTTCTATACCAGTACCAGGCTGTATTTATTACTATTGCTCTGGAGTACAGCTTGAAATCAGGGATGGTGCTACCTCCAGATGTTTTTTGTTTTTTGTTTTTTTTTTTTTTTTGTACAGGATTGGTTTAACTATTCTGTTTTTTTAATTCCATATAAGTTGAGAATTGTTTTTTACAGGTCTATAAAGCATTGTGTTGGTATTTTGATAGGAATTGCATTGAGTCTGTATATTGCTTTTGGCAGGATGGCCACTTTTATTATACTGATCCTATCTATCCATGAGCATGGGAGATCTTTCCATCTTCTGGTGTCCTCTTCAATTTCTTTCTTCAAGGACTTGAAGTTCTTGTCATACAGGTCTTTCACTGGCTTAATTAGAATTACCCCCAAATCTAATAGAAGAGAAAGTGGGGAAAAGCCTCAAACTCACTGGCACAGGTGATAATTTCCTGAACAGAACACCAATAGCTCAGGCTCTAAGACCAACAATCAATAAATGGGACCTCATGAAACTGAGAAGTTTCTGTAAGGCAAAGGACACTTAGAACAAAATGGCAACCTACAGAATAGGAAAAGATCTTTACCAACCCCACTTCTGACAGAGGGCTAATATCCATAATTTATAAAGAACTCAAGAAATTAAACTCCAAGAAACCAAATAATCCAATCAAAAAATGGGAAACAGAGCTAAACCAAGAATTCACAAAGGAGGAATCTCGAATGGCAGTGAGACATTTGAAGAAATGCTCAACATTCTTAATAATCAGAGAAATGCAACTCAAGATGACTCTGAGATTCCATCTCACACCTGTCAGAATGACTAAGATCAAAAACTCAAATGACAGCACATGCTGGCAAGGTTATGGAGAAAGGGGAACACTCCTCCATTGCTGGGGGAGTGCAAACTTGTACAACCACTAGGAAATCAGTCTGACAATATCTTAGAAAACTTGGAATAGCTCTACTTCAAGACTCAGCCATACCACTTCTGGGTATCCACCCAAATGATTCCTCACCAAACCACAAGGACATATCCTCATCTATGTTCATATCAGCCTTGTTTGTAATAGCTAGAAACTGGAAACAACCCAGATGTTCCTCAACCAACGAATGGATTTTAAAAAATGTGGTATATTTACACAATGGAATACTACTCAGCTATCAGAAACAAGGAAATAATCTAATTCGCAGCCAAATGGATGGAACTAGAAAAGCTCATTCTGAGTGAGCTAACCCAGACTCAGAAAGATGCACGTGGCATCTACTCACTTATAATTTGGATTTTAGCCATATGGTACAGGATAACTAACCTACAACCAACACACCAAAAGGATCAAGAACATAGACTTTCTTACTTATTAGTGGGACAATTTGCCCTAGGGGTGCTGCCATGCAGACCACCAGTACAAAAAGAAGCTCTTAGCCCTCATATGACTGCTGAACTGATAGAGGCTGATGTGTAGGAACACTCCACACTGGAGGAGTGGGATGGGTGGGAGAGGGAGAAGAAGGTGGGAGGGTAGAACCAGGAGGGGTGGAAAGAGGGCACTGTGATGGAGATGTAACTTGAAGCAATAAATCAACATAAAAAGATAATAAATAAATAAATAAACAAACAAACAAATAAATAAATAAATAATAGTTGTACAAGAAAAATTATCTGTGATAATAAAAATGCTTGAGAGATAAGAGACAAAGAAAGAGAACAGAAAATGCTTAATTGTGAAACTATGCTACCTAATGAAATTGAGGATCAAGATAGACAGCCCACTGAGAATGAATGAATTGTCCAGCTCACTGACATGGAGCTTGGCATGGAATTTGAGTGTTTAAATGTCTAGTTTATGTGCAGATTCATAAAGATCTAATTGTACCTTGATAAACAGAAATGGGTGGATAAAATTACCTGAAAAATGCTGGATTGTAGAAAAAGTTGATGAATTAGATGAACCTGTATAGTATAAAGATTTTTTGACATCAGAATGGAAGTCAGGGAATGTGTTACACTTGGGATGACCTTCTGCTACCTCCTACATGGGGATAGCTCAACAAACCAGTTGAAGAAAGACAGATTGCTTATCAGACAAACAGACTAAAAACCTTGATGCTGAAATGGACATTTGCTGAAGTGCAGGTGATCAGACCTGCAGTTATGAAGAAACATCACATCAATAAATCTTCATAATGACATGCAAACTGTTAAGATTGTGGGATTCATAACTGTTTGCATTGTAAAAGTTAAACTGTGAACAATTTTTAGCTTAATCTGAAAGGGAGACATTATAGAGGAATTTTAATCCAGCAATATGGCTGATCTGGATAGGGATCACATCCATAGGCCTTTTAGGTCTGTATGATCTAGCTGGAATGACACAATTTTCATCCCCCTGGCTGCAATACAGACTCACCCTTAGTACACACCTTTAATCCTAAACAATGTAGGTAATGTTAGTTTATAGAGGGAAGCATCCATGTTTGAAAGTGATGAATCAGATTTGACAGAATCAGAAATAGGATATGTCCAACTCACATGAGAACAGACAGGAAAGAGAGGCTATTTAAGAGCAGTGCAAAGTGAGTCGGGGTAGAGGGCAGTTCAATTTGATACAGTCAGTTGAGTTCAGGGCAGTGTTGTTCAGTCAGTTTGGTGCAGTTCAGAGTGGAGTACAATTGACTTCCATTCATTCAGTGGAGTGGAAATGAATTAGTTTGTGAGTTTTTGCATTTTTGTACAGGTCAGAGGAGGAAGTTTTACTGGGACAGTTTTACAGAGACAGGCTTCAGGTGAAGACAGAATGACCCAGAGAATGAAAAGGAGCTAGAAGATTAGAACAGATTGCCAGAGTTAGTTTGAGGTCAAGCAGAGCAATTCAGTCAGAAGCCGAGATAAGCCAGTTTGAATCAGTCAGCTTAGAGAAGAGTTAGGGTCAACACAGCTGAATTGAAGCAGCCAGCCAGAGTTCAGAATGAGCTAGAAAGGGTCAGCTTATTCAGCAGTAAGTCTCAGAGGCTGAAAACATTCTAGGCATATATTAGATTGTATGGAAGTTATAAGCTTCTAGGCTAGGCCCAGGTTAGTAGAGACAATAAGCCTACAAGACAACAATTAAATCAGGCAATAAAAGTTACACTTACAGTGCATTATAGGATATTTCCCTCTGATTTAGATTTGATGCTCTTTACTGAATTTCCTGTCTCTCCTCTGATCCTGTCATTGTTCATATTTGACACTATTTGAACATCAATGATATGTGCCTTGAGCTTCCCTCACTTCTTTTAAGTAGAACACTGAAATGATTTCTTCTTGAATACAAAGGTAACAGAAATACGTTCATAGGACTATCAAATGAGCTCACTGTAGTAAAGAAGTTATATTTAATCATGGAGTACTGAGAATGCCCATTTCTTCTTAGGAATGTTTGTTTCTGTGCAGTTCACGCTTGAGACAAAGATACAAACTCCATCACAAGGAAGATTTCATGCCTCTCTGGTGCATACTGATTTACAAGGAACCTGATTCAGAGCAGGGACTGTGCAAATCTCCAACTCATTTCTTCTATTCCAGGAATCATGTTAGCCCAGTGATGCAGAACAGCTTCCCCAACTTAGAGAAACTAGAGTCAACGAGCAGTACACTCACCTGGACCCTTGATTGTCAAGTTTGTTTAGAATGAGATCATGACTCATCTGTCCTCCTAGATGCTGCAGTGAAGGGCATTGTCAGCAACCTTAAGGACTTAGCATTTCTGAGCATGGCTAGACTTCCAATATGTTTGGCTATGTGTGCACATGTATGTTTGTGTGTGCAACATGGAAAGCTAAGAAGTTGCTCATTCATATGAGAAGTGCTGACCCTTGAGGATGCAGCATTCATTCCCAACTCTTCTGCAGTCTCCATTTCTTCCTAGTAGGATTGTTTAACTCAAGAGGAGGAGGAGTTACTACGGTGTCGTAACAAACTGAACATGCAGGATCTAAGAGGGAGTCCTATCAGCAGGATATTAGGGATCCAGACATACTGATGGAAAAGTCTACTAGAGCCAGTTTCTTGAGACTAATGTTTGTTTAGACCATCTTGACAGTTTTAAGTTTATTGCCTATAATATGTTGTAATATGTCAATCATTTAATTTTCTCCCATTGAAACATTCTGCATTAGGTATGATGTTTGGCCAAATCACTTTAAAATCTCTGCTTACAAGCTAAAAAGATGATTCTGTGGTTGAGAGTAATTAATGTTCTTGCTGAGGATGTGACTTTGTTTTGTTATGTACATTGTGGCTCACAAGCAAATTTAGCAGAAGTTCTAGAGGACCAGACTCCTTCTTTTGACATCCTCAAGCTCATGTAGATAAGATGGATACATAGACAGGCAGACAGATAGACACACACACACACACACACACACACACACACACAACTAGTAAAATAAAATAAAAATATATTTAGAAAAATTTAACCTGCTCATGGTGTACATCATTAATGCCAGCAGTCAGTGGTCAGAAGAAGTTATACCTCTGCGTTGGAGGACAGCCTGGGCTATAGAGTGAGGTTCAGAAATGTCAGAACCACACAGAGAAAACCTGTCAAGAACAACAACTACAACAACAAAAATTTAAGCTCAGGTTTCCCATTTAGAAAAAAACATTTGATGTTTAAAGTAATATTGTTTTGTCATTGTTTAAATATATATGTAAAAACAAATGGTTAAACATCTGCCAGTAGCCATTTACAAATATATATACTTTCATCAGTGATAAACAAAATCCAGTGAAATAAACTCCTTGCTAGTGCAGTTCTCAAGACCCCCTGTGTCCATCACACTGAGCCTGTACCACTTCCCCAGATACATTACAAGCCCCTTCATTACTGTATCCCTCACAGAGAGGGACAGGAGCTGTATAGATGGTTTCATCACTTCTCTGAAGGTATACTGAGCTAGTTCAGGAGGTAATACAGTAAATGGTGATTCTACAGATGGTTGACAACTGAACTTCAGAATATGACTTTATAATATGTCCACATACTTCCCTCATTCCTCCCCACAAAAGTAATGATTAGACTATCCATTTGTGCATAAGGTAAAGTTTTCTCCTTACCTTACTGAACATGCATGTCTATCCTTATACCTCTGTGGTTATTTTTATCTTTCTTTGAATTGATCTATCCTTGTATCCCATGCAGATATCCCTGGGCTACTCCCAAGAACAGAATTACATCGATTTCTCATGCACATGGGATTCTGTGCGCATTATAGATTAAAAAACAAACAAACAATAACAACAACAAAAACAGGATAAAGCATAGAAATCAGAACACCCATCTGAGCTTTGTGGGTTGACAAATGTCAGTAAATAATAGACATATTCTATTGTAATCAGACATATTTCTTTTAGAATATAAGTACTTTGGAACTTACCTGTTTGGGAAAATAAAGACATGTTCCTTTTCATGTCATGACTCTCTATTAATTGGCTTCACTCTTATTCTGTTAGAGCACTCAGACCAAAAGCAACATGAGGGAAGAAATGGTTTAAGTTATGTACACTTCATAGTCCATCACTAAAAGAGGACAAGCAGGAGATCACGTATTAGACTGGAGGCAAGAACAGAAGCAGAGAGTATGGGAAAACGTTCTTTCAGGCTCTGTCCCCTCTCCCAGTCCCCAATGACTATCTCAATATCCTTGTTATATAACCAAAGATCACTTACTCAGTGATGGAAAGGCTGGCAATGGTCTGAGGCCTCCCAAAGCAATCATTAGTCAAGGAATTACTTCACAGACTTGTCTTTGGTTAATCTGGTACAGATAATTCCTTAGTCAAGTTTCCTCCTACCAAGATTACCATAGCTTCTTCCAAGTTAGCAAATACTTACCAGCACACTCTCAATTTGGCAATTCATCTTGTTAATTGTAAGTTGCACTCAGGGAGTTTTCAGATGCTGGAGAAGGGAAGATATAAACAAAGTCACAAATTGCTTCTTCATGCTTTTCCTGATGTTTCATTTTTTTCACCATGTACCACCCTTACTGCCATGGTTTTGGATGATTCTTACCAATTTGGTGAGTTTAAAAGTGCTAGGAAATGTTGATTCAATATAATGAGGTGTCTCAAATTCCTGCCACCCTGAGTTCACATCTGCCACCAAAAGTCCAAGTAGGTTGAATGCCAATGGACCCCCCCAACTCTTTCAGTCACTCACCCTATTCCCTGTCACCCCGTAACTTCTCTTTGCCATGCCCCAGCTCCCAGATCAGGTAGAGACCACCTTCTAGAGCAGAGGCCAAGCCAAGCCAGCCATCAGAAGTCCAGCCCAAACTTAGTTGGAGACCCCTGCTCAACCACAAGACACACCTGCTAAAAGACAAAGTGGAAACAGAAACCAAGGAACAAAACACCCATCCACCAAAGACCAACTCAGAAATCAGCACCTAGACTTATAATCACCCAAAATACAGATGCCTATATGCAAGAATATGAACATAGACATCAACAGCCAAGGTAATATGTCCCCACTAGAGTCTAGCTATCCCACTACAGCAAGTGCTGAATATGCCAACAGAGCTGAAGAACAAGAAAAAGATCTAGAACCAACTTTATGAAGATGATAGAGCCACAAGTAATACAAAATATCTTTGGGGTAACTTTAATGGACCAAATGAAAGATATGTATGATGAAAATGTCACATCTTTGAAAAAAGAAATTGAAGATATCCAAAGAATGAAAACTCTCCCATCCTCATGGTAGGTAGGATCAAGAGTAAAAATCTCCATACTATTAAACACAATCTACAGATTCAAGACAATCCCCATCAAAATTCCAACACAGTTCCTTACATATTTTGAAAGAGCAATAATCAACTTCATATGGAAACACAAAAAAATCTGGGATAACTAAAACTGTCCCATATCAATAACAATAATAATAATAATATTAATAATAATAAAAGTTAAAAAATTAAAACACTTATGGAGGTATCACCATCACCATCTCTGATTTCAAGCCTCTATAAGGCAGAGGACACCTTTAATAGGGCAAGATGGCATCTTATAGAAAGGAAAATGATTTCAACCAATTTCTAATCAAGAAATT
Organism: Lophiomys imhausi; assembly: GCA_907164525.1. Lineage (NCBI taxonomy): Eukaryota > Metazoa > Chordata > Mammalia > Rodentia > Muridae > Lophiomys > Lophiomys imhausi. The sequence continues at coordinate 288,717 of CAJQZJ010034157.1, read as the reverse complement.
AGACATCAAACCACCAAATAATCCAATTGAAAAAAAGGGTTGTGTAGAGCAATCTTAACCCAGCAACATGGCTGCTGTGGCAAGGGATCACATCTAAAGCACTTCTAGGTCTGTTTGATCTGGCTGGAATAACACATCTTTAATCTTTCTGGGTGGAATACAGATATGCCCTTAGTACATTATCTTCCATCCCAAAAAAAACGAAGGTAAAGTTAATTTGCATAAGGAAGCAGTCATGTTTGAAAGTGACATCTAATTGAGGGGCAGACAAAGTAATGAATCAGAGAAAATTTTGACAGTATGAGCCAGAGATAGGATATGACCAGCTGTCACAAGAACAGCACAGGAAAGAGAGGCCGCTTAAGTGTAGCTCAAGGAGTAAAAAGATGAGGTGTGTGTGTGTGTGTGTGTGTGTGTGTGTGTGTGTGTGTGTGTGTTTTACCAGGGCAGTTTTACAGAGACAGGTTGCAGAGAAAACAATCTGGGCACAGGTGAAGATAGAATGAGCTAGAGAATGAGAAGTATCCAGAATATTAGAATATATTGCCAAGATTAGTATGGGGCCGAGCTGAGCAATTTAGTGAGAAGCCTAGAAGAAGCCAGTTTGAATCAGTCAGTTTAGAGAGGAGTTTGGTCCAGAACAGCTGAGTTGAAACAGGCAGCAAGAGTTCAGAAAGAGCTACAAAAAGGTGAATTTATTCAGCAATAAGACTCCAAGATGACAAAAACAGCTGGGAAATAAAAGTTACATTTACAGTGGTCTTCTACTGAGCTTACTCAGGCATGAGGAGGTACCTCAGCTGAAGTCATAAAGGAAAAGAAAACCTGAATGTCTAGGAATAGACATATTTATCTCCTTTCATAAAAGGCCCCACCCTTGTCTCCCATTTCTATCCTTCATCTCAGCTTACAGGCAAACAATGAGCTTTCTTATTGAACTGATATAGCATCAACACTTAAAATATCATTTACACTGCTATAGAGGGAAAAGCCACATCCAAACAGCACCGTGGATTTTGATGTGAATATTTGATGGCTGCAGGAAACATTTTCATGTAAATCATGAAAAGACTCTGCTAGGCCCTCTTTGGTGTTTCCAAGACATTTTGTTTGAGCAACAGTGGGTACATGGCATCAGATCACCACTGACTGGGTAAGCTCCTGAAGTTCCTTGTCCTGGGACTGGGCATCCTCCCTGGCACTTGGCTCTTCCCTATTCTTAGGGCTGAGGTCCCCTGTTGTCCTCTCTGTCTTGCACTCTGCTGCCTTCAGCCTCGGAGCATCTGTGATGCCATTTCTCTATGTTTTATGCTGTGCAGGATCCTCAGAAAAGTGTTCCTGAATGTATCCGTAAGATTCTTTCTCCTTCAATCTTAACAAACACTTCTATGAGACAAGTATGTAGCTGGATTTTTGGCTACTTTATGGGTTTCTTTTTCTACACGTTCTCCACCCCTATTCCACCCTTCCAAACCCTTCAACACTAGATAGTAAAGAAAGAAGTTTACAGCGAAAAGGGAGTGTCGATGTTGTTAGATACTATCTGCTGATTAGGGGCACTGAGTTCCTTGGGGCAAGTTAGATCTTCCCCTTCAAGATATTCAGTTTTTCTGGTCATCTCTTTGTGCATGACTACTTGACAAACAGCAACTAATCGCAACAACAGCAACCACCACCACCACTACCAGCAGCAGCAGCAGCCACTCTCTCTCAGGGGTCTAGCATTAATATACCCTTTTAAGAATCCCCAGAATTCCAAACACTTGCAGAAACTATCTGCAGCTGGAAAAATCACACCCCTGCTGGTGGATGATGCAAATTATAGTCAGTTGCTGTGGAGAATTTAAAGCAGTCCCATATCCCACAACTGGGAGTAAAACAGAAACATATTCCTATTAACATTTCTGTGTTTTAAAGAAATCAAAGTTCTTACTATACAAGTACACATGGTGCAATGTGATGCATATAAAAGCATGGCTTTAGTTATCAAAGGGATGACAGACAGCCCTGGCTTTGGTTCCAGGAAGTCACAGTGAATAAGCTCCTTAGCAGAACAAAACAAGCAAAGGCAGGATGTATGTGTTTCTCACACTCATGTTATCACAGTGTTGTTGCTGATTTCAGTCTGTCCTCATCTGTTTAATTTTGTCTGCCACTGTACCTGAGAACTTACAGGAGATAGAGATTGGTTTCTTGCAGACAGTTCAAGTTGAGAAGTCCATGCCTCTCAAAGGCCTTCTTGCTCTATTACAGTGTGGTGGGGGTCGTGGTGGTTTGAAGAAGAAGAATTTCCATAGTCTCATATATTTGAGGGAGTGGCACTATTTGAGAAAGATGATGAGGATTAGGGGTTGTTGCATTTTTGGAGGAATTGGAATTGTGACACTGAGAGTGAGCTTTGAGGTTTCAAAAGCCCATGCCAGGTACAGACTCTCTCTCTCTCTCTCTCTCTCTCTCTCTCTCTCTCTCTCTCTCTATTTGGGTGTGTGTGTGTGTGTGTGTGTGTGTGTGTGTGTGTGTGTGTGTATATATCTCTGTCTCTGCCTTTAGATGAAGATGTCTAGCTCTGTTGTAATGATAATGGACTAAGCCTCTGGAACTGTCAGCAAGCTCCCAGTTAAATGCTTTCTTTTTATAAGAGTTGCCTTGGTCATATTGTCTCTTCACAGCAAACAAAGAGTGACTAAGACATAGATATTGCATGGCGAGAGCTGAGAGTGAGAAAGTGGAAATGAGTATTCCTTAGCTAGGAATCATCTCCTTAGAATATCTAATCCACTTTTGCAAATAGTGATCTACTCATAAAGGACGATTCCCTTCAATACCAACTGCCTGTTATAGGTCCCACCTCTCAACAATGTGGAATTGATTAGGGTTTTGGCCTATGAATGTTCCAAATTCACACAGCAATCACCCTATTTTTGTACTTCATGGAACAAAGATACAAGAATTTCATTCTCAGATGACAGGCCAAATTGGTAAAGTTGCAATGGCAATTTTCAACTCAGATTTTCTGAAAGCCAAACATGCATTCCCCCATTACATAATGAACAAAACTTCCAGGGTAGTATGTGAGGTTCAGCAAATCCCTGATTAATATTTAATTGGCAATAATGCTTCCTTTATCTTAGCTTGCCTATCTCTTCTACATTTCTGCAGCCTCAAGTGTATGTTCGTTCCTTCCACAGGATAAACTTCCTTGTTAGTAAACATTCATTAACTATCTTAATTTTTATGTTATTTTGTACCTGGCATTTCAGCTGAAAGGCCTGTACTTAGTTAATTGTTACAAGTATAGGCCAATAATAAGTTTCAAACATGAAGTGATCAAGCTGACAAAATAAAATCACCAAGGGTGTATTAAATTCCTATGAAACTCCTCTTGCAAATTGTATCATCATCAATGTCCAAACCATTGACTACTACGAAACTGCATGAACAGCAGTTTCATTTGTTTCTTTAGCAGGTTCTGCTTAAAGTGTACATCCTAATATATATATATATATATATATATAATATATATATAATATATATAATATATATATATTATATATTATATATATATATATAAAACTGCTAGTTCATAGCCTCAATTTCAAAAAAAATTGGAATATTTTGAGAGGTGTTAATCACATTTTCTAGAAGTTATCAAATGAAGTGATTGTTTTATTGTGGCCATATGTCAACAATGGTTTCTGGTATGTGTGTGAAACTCTATTAGAATAATCCTTTTCATGATTTTCACTACTTGGCTGACATACTCAAAGTAGTGAACAAGATAGGTTGGAAGTCCCAAGGGAAATTTCATTAGCTGATATAGATACAGTGTTATCACAGAGTTGCTGTTCGGGTCTAGATGTTTACAGAATGTGGTCTGGCAAGGAAACACTGGCTGTGGCAGTCTTTCAATGTACACATTAACAAAAGCTTCATGTCAGGATACCTCATCAAAATTGCCAGAGGTGAGGAAGGATTTGGAGTTCCATAGACTTCCTATGGAAAACTCTACTTGCAGTCATGTCTGCCTGATTCACGTTCCAAATCTACTCACATGTCAGCCCACTTTGGAGAATGAAAGGCACAGCTCTGCTGTCCTAGAAGGAAGCATGAGAACACATGCGTTTAAATCTCTATAGTGGACAAGCCACAAGATTCCCCTAGAGAACACAGAAGGAGAGGAAGCTTCATGATAACCCAGTATGACTTCTTCACGTAATAAGCCAAAACCCACAAATGGGGTAGACACCCACCCTTATAGGTGAACCTATGGATGTCAGTAGTATGGATGGCCCATAATACACCTAATTAAAAAAAAATTCTTCGTGACCATTTCATTTCCTCAGTAGTTCTGTATCTTGATTTGGTAAAGTAGATCAACTCTTGGAGAAGGAAAAAGGGAAGGGCACAGACATCTCACTGACCCAGGAAATGCATTCATTTGAGGACAAGTGAAAAATCAGAAACGTGTATGTAAGCAGAATTGTCTTACTGTTATGAAGACAAAAAGAATCTTGGGGCAACTGTCCAATACTCAATGCTCACTTTACCTGAAATTACAGATTTATAACCTTTTTCATATTCCCAGCATTCCAATGTCCATGCTACATCTCAAAATAAGTAAATGAAAATTGTGGGATTGAACCCAGCCACTGGAACCTCTGGAATGCTCTTTCACAGTATGACCCTTTGGTGCAAATCTCTGAATATATGGTTTCTGCATTATCTACCCAAAGACCAAAAGTACAGCCATCACAATTAATTGTGATAACTGCATTCCAGGCAAGAGTTGGCTGATCTTCATGGTAATGGAACCTCAACTCTGACTTTACGAGTAGCCTGTTAGTAGTTTTCCTAGCTCATATGCATTCTTGCTACAACAAAATCCCAATTACCTTGCTCAGATCACAAACAAACCATAAATCATCACTTCAAAAAACAAAACCTTACAATACTATTTAGCATATTCAAGCCATTAGCCTAGAAATATTCCCATCACAGAGGATCCCTGCGTGACTCCCAGGAACCACATTTTGAAGCCAAATCCAAAGAATAGATTTTTGTCCAGCCTGATCAGCCACTGCTGAAGTTCCTATCAACAATTTAAAAAGTATATCCCAGAGCCACTACCAGAATGTGACAGAGGTAAGACTCACTGACTTCTGTTTGTCTCTAACTGTGTTATATTCCTCACATGAGTAGAGGTGCCCAGATGCAGATAAACTATGCTGATATTTGATTTTACATTGAACCAGAGAAATTAAGAATCATTAGCAATGCCAGGGATGAACTCCCAGATACCAAGTATCACTGGGGTAAAGAACCTGCGAAGGGAGCTAGTGGATTTGGGGTCCAAGGTCTTTTTCTGGATCAGTGGCTGTAGCTCTTGGGCAGTGTGGAAGCTGAATATCAGCTGGAACTAGCAGCCAATGCTTCTTCAGAATGAATTTCCATGCTTTTATGTTTGTTTCCTCTGCCTCATGGAAATCTAGGCAGCTCCTATAGTACATCACCTTCATACCCACATCTGAAGCTACAGTGAGCCTTTCATGTCTCAGATGAGCCACCATTATGTTGTCCTAGATCTGCTTCATGGTTACAGAATTCTGGTGATATACTACAAACCCCTTTCCTGCAGCTTCTACTGCCCATGCCAGCTGTGAAGCCCTATCTGACCCTTATTAACCTAATCAACTAACCCATTGACTCACATCTAACTGTCACAACAAAATAAAGTGGTGCTTTGTCCTTCATGCTGAGACTGAGAATCGAAAGGGAGAGGGCATGATGAGAAGTCCAGCAACCTTTGCACATGGTTCTCTTAAGGCTCAAATTATTTCCTGGTGTGGAGAAAATAAACCATGGAGGTCAGCAGGCTCCCAATACTATGCTTCTTATTCCTGACCAAATGGAAAGGCATAAATGCGTAGCACAAAATAAAGAAAATATGGTACCTCTAACTCAATCAACAATTTAAAGAGAAAATCAATTGTAAGAGACATAGCCACAAAGATCATGGAAGAACTTAGAAAATAATCTCTTAAGCCTTTGAAAAACTGTTTTAGGTCAGTTTGTCAATGTGTCTAAATAATCTAGGAACTATCACGGCAACATATCTGGCCAGAGACAGAAAAATAATTCATATCTGCCAAGGGTAGGAATTGGGGGCTTTCTAGAATACAACTGACTCATGCACTTCTGGGACAAGGGGAGGATTATGGAACACACCCATCCTGTGAGATTCGAGTGTCACTTCTGGAGAAGCTGGAAAAACTCAACTCATGAGAGGTTTGGAGAGTTACTCTTTGTGCTAGGGCCATTGTCAAGTAAGCATGAAAAAACATTAAGTACATGAGCATGCTCTCATCCACAGGGAGAGTGTTGGTGGTTTGTGGTAGGGGGGATAATATTTGTGAAGGGCAAGATCCACAAAGAGGGACACAGTGGCTCACAGAGGAAGAGCAAGTGGCTATGAGTGGATAGGATGATGTCAGGGAGGAAGCCAGTGGGAGTTTGAAGCCAAGCTCCAACAGATGTGGAGGGGAGAGAACTGGAAAGTTGAAGATGGGATAAATAGAAAGGGAAGATCATATGGTCCTGAGAATAAGTGCTTAAGCCACCTAGCAATTGGACCACGGAAAGATGAACTCTCACATATTTCCAACCATGAGAACATTTTAATCTAAGGTCATCTCTCTCCTTGCCCTCTAGCCTAGATGTGTACTCATTAGAGGCAGAAGGCAGACAAGTATTCTGAGATATGTATGAAAAGGCAGCATGGGATTGCTAAACAGGTGTTTTAATATCAGCTGTGGGTGGGATGTGTATGGATATTCTCCAGAGTAACTACTGTAATCAAACAACCAGCATACACATATTCAGTGAGTAGTGCCTTTCTGAACCCAGATCTCCTGCAGCTCTAGGCAATACTTTTATGGATTATTGAGGGAGCACAAGATCATCTCTCTTACCACTGTGTGACTAAGGCTCAGAACGATGGGTCCTTAATTGCAATAATGCATTCACAATACATATGTCATACATACATACATACATACATACATACATACTCCGCTTCTGGGGAAGACACTTGCTTATCTGGAATACCACTGTTTTTCAGGCTCCTGAGGAATGGTGATATGTTTGGGTTCCAGTTGGACAAGGGGTAGACTTGTGGAGGTTAATATCATTAATCGGCAGGGTATAGAATCACCTAGAAGAGATGGCTCTGGGTACAGGTGTGAGGGAGTTTCTATGTTGAGTTAATTGAATCTAGAAGATCTAGATTCTTATGCTGTGGGCCAGAGTCTTGGTCTGATAAGAAGGAGCAAGTGAGCTGAGTACTGTCACTCACTGCTCTCTGCTTCTTCAGTGCAGATACAGTGTGAACAGATATCCCTGCTTTCCCACCATGATGGAATCCTAAAGTGTGACCCAATCAAATGTTTGGTTCCTTGCATGGCTTCTATCAGGTATTTTGTAATGGCAACAAGAAAAGCAACTAATACAGTAGTATTCACTTATAGAAACAGAAAATAACTAAGGCAACATTAAAGGTATTCAACCACAGACATGTAATAAATGTTTGAAAATGAAATACAATTTGGAAGGAGATGAAAAGAGGTTTATATATTTAAGTCAATAAAATAGATATCTGGGCAGTTACAAGTGGAAGAATGAATATTTAAATAAGTCATGGAATGACATAAAGTAGAGAGCTTTGAGTGTGGGAATTTCTGCTGGCTGGGTGGAAGTCTGGCATTGCCAAAGGCCCCTGAGCCTGGTGCTAGAATGGCACACTCCCTTGTTTGGTGGAACCCCCCTCTTTCCTCTGATTTGGGGATCCTAGGTCCCCTGGGACATGTCACAGGGCCTAGCCCTCCTCTGACTTTCCCATGCTAATGAGGTCTGTTGGCGCTTTGGCTTTCAGCCAATGACATTCAGCCTAGGCCTCTAACCTCCCTGGGGTTTTCCCCACCCTCACTGCCCATGAATTAATTAGTCATTCCATTTCTCCCTTTTGATTGGACAATACCCAAAGAATCAAATATGTTCCCTTCCCAAAACACCTCCCCATTACCCAAAGGTACATAATATTGATTCACAGAATAAACTTCCCTCTTTTCTCTGCCCCTGGATGAATGTCTGAGTCTGTTTATTTGGGGGGAGGGGAGGAAAAGAGCTTTTCCTTCTGTGGAGGATCCACCACCACAGGTTGCCTGGCTAGCAAGGCCCCCAGGCCTCTTTTTGGCCTTCACCAAGCCTCTACTGTTTCTCCTAAGCACCAGCTCCCACCCAGCTGCCTCTGCCTGGCAGGCTAGGCCTGTTCATGGAGCATGCTCCAGAAAAGATGCACCGACTTTCTTCCTCCCCTCCGGAATCACCCACCTGAGTGCTTGGCCTGGCTCCAGGAGCACAACTCCCACCTAGCCTGACACCCACATGGCCACCCCTTTTCTGCTTGGGTCATCCTAGTCAGCCTAGTCCCCAGATTAGCTATTGGACCTCCACTCTTTTTGAACCCACATTTGAGCATCTCTATTCTGCTAATATTGAAAGTACCAATGAATTATATAATTATATATATCTTCTTCATATTCACTTCAAAAACTAGGAATCTTTAAAATGGCAGCATTTTAATACAGTTCTGGGAAATTTCCAAGTACTTAATTCCAATTTTCTATACCAGCTTCTTGTTTTGAACAGGATGTAGGAGTGACAAACTGTTACCTCTGCCGTGTAAGTCAGAGGCCAAGGAACTCATAACACAGGCAAAGACTAAGAATAGAAGAGAACTCATAGATTAAAGAATAGCTGAAGTAGGATTCTTATGGATGAAAATCTCCTTCATTCAATCTGTGATCTGGACATCATTTTTCCAACAGTGTCTGACAGTCCTGGGAAGGGGATGACCCTTTGTCATAGGCCTCTGCTTTGAAAATAAAAGGCCATGAGGCTTTGCATTTCTGTGAAGCTGCTAAGACAAGCCCATCTATGAGTAAGCAGGTTTTCTCTGTATTTGCTGATCATTGGGATTACAAAGTCTGGTTTGGGAACAGAGCTACCTTCCCTTGATGTTTTGGAGAAAATGTCCTTCTAATTGTGTTATGATCCAAATCTAATACTGGCCCCAACAGAGCTCGTGGACTAAACAGCCTTGATTGTCTACTGATGGCATTCTGAGAAGTGAAGAGGTGATTGGATCATGAAGTCTCTTCATTAATGGATTTGACATATTTATAGCTGAATGGGATATGATCATAGCTTTGTTTCAAGAAGTACATCACAGGGAAATGGGAAAGGCATTTGGAGGTATATTGTGTCCCTGTGTCACTAACCCATTTCTGTTTTTCCACTTCTTGGCTGCCAAGAGACAACTGGATCTGCGCCATCACATGTTCCTGCCCCACCCACTGCCATCCTCAGACCCACAACAGTGGAGAGGGTGAACCCTGGGAACCCTGGGCTGAAACCCAAGATCATGAACTAAAGTGACTTGCCTCCTCTTCTATCACTGTGACATCCATTTGACTAATATGGGATGGTCTAGAATGGACATAATCCCAGAGCTTACAGCTATTGGAAATCAGAGAACTGATCTGCTGTCACCATCATCAACTCCTGATTGACTGGAAGTCAAGCTTCATCAAGTGCCCCCAACAAGGAGAGAGTCCTCTTTGGGGATAACTTCACTAATGATTTTCTACATTTGGATTCAAAATCTCAAATCTCAGCATGTTTCATTCATCCCAGTTTTTTTCTGTAGAAACATTAAGCTTACTCTAAATTGTGTTTGGAAGTACAAAGGACCTAGAATTACAAAGAATCCCTGATCTAAGTCTTACCTTTATGATAAGGATACATTGAATAATTAACAGAGTTTAACATCATCCATAAGAAATAAGTGTTATTGAGTAGAATGAAAACTTCACTACCTAGTAAAGGCTGGTTATCAGCCACATCCTGAATGTCATGCCTTCGAAAGATCAGTATGGAAGTTCTTCTAAAACTTAAAAATAAACTCTCATCTTTCTACTCATATTACCATTATAAGTCATTCAATGAAGCAAAGGATAACTTCAAGAACATCACTGCCCCTTAGCATCCTGATATTTGACAGATATGCATATTTCATGAAACGTTCCTTCCAGTGCACAGAGTGGAAAGTGTAAGTGGTATGGAAACTGTAAAAAGGGAAATTGGAATTTTTTCCCTACAGGCTTAATGACTACATGGAGACTCAATTAGTATCCATAAGCAGATTGTTGGTATTAAAGACTTCTTGACTCATAAAATCAGCCTATTCCTATGAACTATGAATGAGTAATTATTTTATTATATCACACAGTGATAAAGGTTGTAACACAGAGGCCACATTCACAACAACAGAAAGGTCAAGAAGATGCAGTATTGATAAGATCAGAATAAATCATGTTACAGAAACTCTCTCCATCTGGCTGGATCACTGTCAGTTATCAGTCTGATTGTGCCTTCATATCAACTCCTGTCATATTAGGCTGGAGACAGCAGTCCTTGGAAATGTCTCTAACCTCAATGAGCACTAGATGCCAAGAGATATTTAGAATCATGGGAAATGGAATGCTTGTTTTAAATAGGCCCTTAGGAAGAGGAAAACTCACTTTCCTGCCTGTCTTTCATAAAATTAAGTCTCTTGCCAATGTCTAACTTTGATATGTCTCTAAGAGAAAGTGAGGGTTTGGGGGCAGAAAATTTTGCTACATGCAACCTTAGGGGGAAAAATGGTGGAAGTTACATGTGGAAAAACTATAAAATGAAAGAAAAAATTAAAAGAAGATGAATACAATAGACAGGTTAGGAACAACTAATATAAAATGTTAATTTCATCCAAATTAGTTTGCATATTTAAAATACTTCTAGGTAAATCATGATGCTTTGAAATTAAACTTGATGAGATAATTATGGTTCTCATGTGGAGGAATAAAATACAAGATGAACAGAGAAAAACAGTGAAGAAAAGAAGGAACAGTCACACTTGCCAATTAAAATGCTATAATCTGTCACAAATGAAAGTGCATTAGGCTATTTCCACCCAAGCACACAAATCATGTGAATTATATTGCCCTCTAATGTTCTTTCCTGCATGCCTCCTTTCCCCATTCTGTCTTCCTGCCATCATAGATGCTCCCTCTTAGCTTCTTCTATTGCTCCCTCTGACTTGCTTTTCTCTGTAAGTCTGGGTTATTTTACTTAACATGATGATCTTCAGTTTCATCCACTTTCTTGCAGATGACAAAACTTCTTTCTTCTTTAATGGCTGAGAATTGGTATGGAGGTTCTTTTAAAAAATGGAATCGCTGAGCATAGTGGCACACGCCTTTAACCCCAGCACTTGGGAAGCAGAGGCAGGTGAATCTCTGTGAGTCTAAGGCCAGCCTGTTCTACAGAGTGAGTTCTAGGACAGCCAGGGCTACGTAGTGAGATGCTGTCTTTAGAAAAAGAAAAAGCAAATTGTCATATTATCTCTTCTGGGAATATATTCCCAAATTCAGCTTGCTATAAAAATACTTGAACAGTCATATTTATAGGCACTACTCACAGTAGCCAAATGACAGAGTCAAACCAGATAGTGCTCAACAGATGAATAATACATTTTAAAATCTAAATTTTCATTGATAGCATGTTCATGTTTACAGAAATTTATGTGTGTTGCTAAAACTAAGAAAAACTCTAAAATAAAATTCTACTATAAAACACAGGCTTTATATAATATTGTAAATAAAAGTTTACAATGATGAAGGCACATTTTACTTAGTTATATTACTATGTTATACTGCTGAAAAGGCATTAGTGGATGATATAGAAGTACAACAACATCTCATTTCCTTAAAATAGATTTTAATACATCTGCCTTTAAAAGGGACCAAATCCAAGAACCACAGGTGAAACTCCAGTGGCCACTTAGAGCAGGCCAGCATCCTGCTACTGTGTCCTGAGTTGCAATGTGACCTCTTACATTTCAGACCTTCTCATCAGTGGTCAGGGCACTGCAGACATAGCTGAGGGAGAGTTCGAAGAACAATTAATTGTGCTACTCTACAAAATCAGCTATAGTAATTTTTTTCGTAAAACAAAACACCTCAATTCCTATAGTTATTCTAATCCCCTTAGAAACCAGTGGCCAGAAAACATGTATATACAAACACATGAATGTATGTGAGTATATGTCTGTATATTTTACTGTGTTAAAAGTCAAAACATACAGTTTAAATATTATATACTATTTTGTAGAGATGCTTTATCAACACACACATGCTTATCCATAAACATACATACACATATACATAAATACACATACATATGTATGTACACACACACACACACGCATGCAAGTTACCTCTCTGCCTGCCTGTCTGTGTCTGTCATTACCTATCCACTTGGATATTTTACTGAAGATAAATGAGTAAAATTCAGTATTAGTAAGATTGCATTAAAATTACAGCATACAAATACTGCCAGAGGGAGACTAAATCCACAAGATCTTTCTAATATATTATTTGAAAATGATGGAAGTTCAAGATCATCATAAACTTTAATGCAATATTCCCTCCTCCATACAGTTATAATGAGGGATAATTAGAAGTCATGGCAAACATTTGTATAAAATATTTTCATCACTCTGCTATTAACAGATTAAAGATAGAAATAATTACATACTGTTCATTAGGAAAAGGTTGCAGTGAGTTATGCTGTAACAGAAATAAAAATGCCCCTGGATGGCCTGTTGGAAGATTTACATAAATAGAAAGACACACTGTGCTCCTGAAGAAGATTCATTAACATAGATGTGTCTATTACTTTGAACAATTCTGTGAGCTAATAAACTCCCCCTTGACATTTGGTAAAATATCTTCAAATCTGCTGAGGTTTTCTGAAGCTGGTGGATATACTCATATGTAAACCAAGGTATCCCTAGGGATGAGCTCACTTTAAATTAGAAGCAGGCCACAGCCATGCCCTATTACAGAGCTCATGTGCACTCCTCAGTGGGGTCATCGTTTATCCTTGCATACTTGTTATTTTCATGCCACAGCTGGCCTGGTGGCACTTCTTTCTCTGGAATGCTGGTGGAGAGAGGAGATGCAGAGTACAGAGAAGTGTCCATCAGTTCAGCCAGTAAAGCCTGGAAGTACCAAGTGCCACTTTTCATCCATATGATGGACCAGAGAAAGTTGTGGGGTACAGGGCAGGAAATTGGGGAAGGGCATGCCTACAGAAGGACATGGCCACCTGCTGCAGAAACGCATCTGTGAACAGAGAATGGAGAGACTACACTTCCTCTATATTAAAGCACATATGAATGTGTGCTGTTTGATGAAAAGACCACATCCCATTAGTATGCATGCATATAGTCTCATAACCACGCATATTCTTTAGAAGGTAACTCATGTTAATCCGCTTAAATAAGTGATGATTTATGTGGTTTGAATCATACTTCGAGAAGGATCCTATTCTCATTGTACTGGTGCAAACAGATGGTCCCGGTTGACCATAATATTTTCTCCAATGAGTGGTTTCTAGACTGCATTCTTCTGGGGTTCCTCTTTACTCATTTCCTGGTAAGGCTGTAAAATGTCCAACTCTTTGTAGTACTTCTGTTATGGAGTCTGAGTGTGAATATGACTAGAGTACCCGAGGAGGATGAATGATGATTCATGAGGAAAAGAGCTTGGTTTGTTTGACAGCAGTAAGGTCTGCGCAAGCAAGCAAGCTGACCCCCCTCCCGTTAGGTTCCACCTACAGCTATTAATACACTGTGGAGTGACACTATTCCTGGAGAGACATGAAAAAAAAATGTCTACTCACCCCAGTTAGTTCCTTAGAACTAAGCACAAACTGAAAGTAAGGATACCACCAAAGTCCAAGTTGGTGAACCAATGAGTTTTATAGGGTTAATTAATAGGATGAGTCATTTACAGGAACAGAAATGACTCAGACAGCTGTATTAACCAAAGCCCACCCCAGCATGGGCAGTGACTTAGAAAGGCTGGAAACCTGGAGCATACTTCATAGCCAGAATGCAGCTTGAGAGATGGAGAATCTCTTCCTGGCAGCTCAAGTTGCTGAGTCTCATCTAGATAATTTGGTGGTTCTCTGTATCTTCTAGACATCTCAGCGCATGCGCCTGTGTGTGTACATGCATGTGTGCATGCGTGTGTGTGTGTGTGTGTGTGTGTGTGTGTGTGTGTGTGTGTGTGTGT
>CAJQZJ010034157.1:258849-274470 GCA_907164525.1 Lophiomys imhausi | reverse complement strand
TGTGTGTGTGTGTGTGTGTGTGTGTGTGTGTGTGTGTGTGTGTGTGTCTTAGCAGTCTTTGCAACTCATAAATTCTTGGGAAGAAGGGACCTGCTGAATCTGGTCAGTTTGGGGAGGGAGGCCACTGAGTTGTTTACTTTCTATGACTAACAAGCTCCCCTGAAGGATGCAATGATCTGCCATCCCACACCTTGGAATATCCCTGTGTCAAAGAGCTTCATCCCAGATTGCCAGTTTTATCCCCAAGGAAATTGCTGTACAACATTCTTACATGGCGGCCCAAGCTTCTACCCCACGAACCTTTAAAGAACAAAGGAACAAATACTATTCAAACCACCACAAACAGACATTACACACACAATATGACAAAAGCACTGTGTCTTCATGCTAGCAAACACCGAGACCATTTGTTAGCAGCAGATGGGCAGTGCAGATGTGAATGACTGTTTTTCAGACTGATGAGAAATGAAGCCAGTTGTAAGACTGTAAGAATGAGGGAATGACATTTGTGGTAAATGAATGGTTAATTCGTTCTTCTTGTAGTTCCTTCAAAGGAAAACTAAGTTAAAATGATAGGAAATAATACCACTCAGTAACTAAGAAACTAAGTTAAAATGATAAGTAATAATGCCATTCAGTAAGATTTTAGATGTGTTGAGAATTTAAATTATGATAAAAGCAAAAACAGCAGTCTTATGAGGCAGCTACTTTTTACATCTCAGTTGTACAGGGAAACAAAATGAAACAGAACAAAACAAAAACGGAAGGATTCTGTGGTAGAACACCTTACTTAGCTCTGATCACATTCTCAGTCAGTAGTGTGGGGCCTGGATCTGACCTACCACATGCATTCTTTTTTACTTTTATGAACATGCTCCATTAACAATGTTATAAAACATTGGAGTGATAAAATCCTTGCATTATTCTCAAACAGTGAAGGTAGAACTGACAGAATATCAATTGCAGTTAAAGGTATTTAGACATCTACTTTGGCTGCGTCCAATCCGCATTGTCTGTTTATGGAGAGAAGTGATTTGTTTCCTGGGATTCATTGAAAACTTTCAGTTCTTCAGCACTCCTCAATACTTACTGAGGTTTCACAGAATTGTCTGTTTCAGGACAGACTTTATTCTTAGAGGCATCCCAGTGCAGAGAAGATCCATAAGCCATGAAAGTTCTGGACATGAAATGTTACCAATGCTTTGTAAGCAGTAGGCTTTGACTTCACACTGGAGCAGTGCTTGGGGCCAAAACCATCTGTGCAGTGAGGACCTGCTCTGCACGTGAAAAATCAGCATCTTTGTGGTGGTTGGTAAGCAAATTCTATTACAAGGGACCTACTGAATTACCTTTTACTTTGCAATATCTGTATCCAAGATGCTTAGTTATATATGAATTCAAACCCATAAGCATACTTAGCAAAACACTGTTTTCTTAGATTTAAGGACTGATTAAGAAGACAGCATACTGTTTCCCTATGAGTTTCTTTGACATTAGTGTGATGTGCATGTTGTAATTAATCAATATTGTCACATTATTGCAACTCTAAACTTTATTCCAATCTCTCTCATTTTTAACTCAATGTTCTAGTTTATTTTTTAAATTAATTAATTTTATTTATTATTTCTTCAAGTTATATCTCAATGGCATTCCCCTCCCTACTACCCCCCTCTGGTTCCACCCTCCCATCCTCTTCCCCCTCAACGCCCCCATCCACTTCCTTTTTTTTAAGTTTAAGGTATATCTTTTTCCCCCCCAACAGCTCCCCTTTCAGTCCAACAAATGGCTCTTTCTCTTATAACAACAAATACAATACAAAACAACAGAAATAAATAGGCCACAATTATGAGAGTTATATGGCTTAGCATACATTCCCAATGTCCAGTCCATATGTATTTGGCACCTGACTTTAACATTCTACTATCTAACCATCTCCATGAGTTTAAAGTTCTATATCTAACTCAGCTTTCATACTAACTTGCCTCATAATTTTAAAAATATCTTCTTAGATCCAGAACACCCTCTTGACTCCTAAACAACTCAAAATTTAACCATGAGACTCTAGCTGTCTGGTCTTCAGCCACCTCAGAGACCTGAGAGGGTAGACATATATTGCTGTGGTATGTTTGCTCCAACCAAAAGCAACCTTGGGAGGAAAGGATTTATGTGGCTTACACTTTCAAATTGTAATCCTTAATAAAAGGAAATCAGGGTAGGTACCCAAGATGAGAACCCCAAACAGAAATTATGAAAGAATGCTGGCTGCTTGCTCGCCCTTCAGCAGGCTCATTCTCTGGCTTACTCATAGGTTCATGCATTGTTAACTTTCCAATACTGCTGAGGGCCACCTGCTTAGTGATGGTAGTGCCCACAGTGGCTGGGTCCCCTATATCAATCAACAATCAGGACTATGCCCCGCAGTCTTGTCAACAAGCCAACCCCATCTAGGCAATTCTTCAACTGAGGTTTTGTTTATTATGTGACCCTAGACCGTGTCAGGTTGACAGTCATGGGTAACTAGAATACCCAAGGACCCTTTCCTTCTCCTGCCTGGGTACCATGTTATACTTAACTGTTGGGCTCCTTCCCACTACAGTTGGTCATTACATTTCTTCAATCTTCCCTTGTCTATGATGATCTTGGGAGTTTTGAGAACTGTTGGATTTCAGAATATTCTTCCTGGAATATATGTGCCTTCCTCTGATTTGTCTGTTCTGATGCTAGCCATGTCGACCTCCTTCTATCCACATCCCTTCATCTTCACATGATGGTTCAGTATGTCTCCTGTGGATAATTTCCTGCAAGTCCTTATCCCTGGGAGAACCCAAAAAGGTACAAGGTCTGATTTGTGGTACTTAGAAGGCAGAGAAAAGTGTATACATGTGTTTATATGAGTGAGCACACATGTGTACTCATGGGCCAAGAGCATATGGATGTCAGCAGATAATTTGAGGGACTCAGTTCTCTCCTTATAACCATGTGGGTTCAGGGGATTTAACTCAAGTCGTCAGGCTTGGAAGCAGCTACTTTTACCCACTGAGCTATATTACTCAGTCCATTGAAGTAACAGCAATAGACTAAGAGGTTGTGAGAGTTTTCTCCCTCTTGTTCCACATTTTGGTCCTGTTCTGTATCTCTGAGCATCATTTAACACATCCCCTGCTTCCTCCCACCAACCCCATGCATCTGTGATAGAGATTGTGAGATATCCTGTAACCTCTGCTATGGGTGGACAGAGTTCATTACCTTCCCTTCTTTTTTTTTTTTTTTTGTTTGTTTGTTTATTGCTTCAAGTTACATCTCTATCACTAAAAACTGTATTTTTTTTTTTAATTTTGAGACAGGATCTCATGTTCCTGAGTTGAGGATGACCTAAAACTTCTGATTCTTCTGCTTCTTCCTCTGAAATGCTTGGGTGGCAGAATGTGCCACCCTGACTTTTTTACTCATTGCTTGGGATAGAAATTAGGTCTTGCCTGCTTTAACTAGTCTTTTCTACTTTTTCTTCCATCCCTCGGTGATGCCCTGCCTATTTCCTTAAAGGTGTTGTACTTGTACATGTTCCATACATTGGATGGTAGAGTTCCTCTCTGGGCACATATTAAACTCATTCCTCTTATCATTTTTTCTTCATAAGAATGAGCTTGTCTTCTTGGCTTAGATGATCTAAACTCAATACGAACTTCCCTTGGTACTTTTATTGGTCTTGTTAGACATTCTCCAGTCGAGAGCTAAGTCTCTGTATTAAGACATTCACAGCCTCTCTCAGAAGTGGTTTGTCAAAGCTCTAATCATCAATGAATGTCAGTTCTAGGTAACTGGATGCAAGTCAGAAGAGTGTAGATAAATCATATATGGAAACAAATGAGAAGCAAACCAGTGAGAGGAGCCAAAGCTATTGATCCCCAGTCTGTCACAGTTAGCTAGACAGCTAAGTACTACGTCTGGCAAGAAGTCAGAGGCAGGCAGAGGAGACAGGGATACTCCACAAAGTTCTGATGTGAAGTTATTAGTACGGGGCTGCAAACATGCCAGAAACATAAAGGTGCTCTGTGGGTTGTTTAGAGGCATGTATCTGGCTCCCTCCTAATGATCCTAATTGGAAAAAGAAACGAAAGCTCAGGATTCTTTTGGTTATTTGCCAAGGTGTCTGGTCCTTTATGTTCAGTTGCTGTAGGTCTGACACCACAAGTTCTTTTCTAAAGTCAGTGGTCTGGTTTTTAACTTCCCGAGAGCCCACTAACTTCTAGGTTTGCCACTGAAGACATGTCGGTTTCCCGGCTGAGTGATCCAGACTGTGGGTCAGATGTCTGCTTCTGTCTATGACCTCATCACTATCCACTCAGAAGTGCAATGTCCTAAAAACTGGATTCTAAAAGTGTCGTTGAGCCCTCTGCTTTTCAATTAAGTCAGAGATGTGGGTCATGGGTATTTTCCTGGCTCTCCAGTGTGCCCAGATGTAGAGGTGATCTGCAGAACATCAATCATAGCCTGTGGTTCTTAAAGTTTGCTTCATGCTGCAGCTTTTCATGAATGATGTAGCTTTTCAGCTTAGATTGCAGTTAATTTTAAATTAAATGAGGTAGTGTGTTTGGTGTCACATAGATAAATCTGTGAAATGTCAAACTTAAATGTATTTCTGCTCTAGGAAATATTCAATAACTTGGAGAGAAAAAGTATGAGTCAGTCAATTTAAAAATAGGTTTTACTATGTGGAAGCTCTAGTATTTTGCGGAGAATACATTTATTTCCTATATGAAAATGAAATTAACACAAAACATAGGCTTGGGTCCCCTACCAGCTGTGGGAATGCAAGGCTTGCAAGGTGAGCAGCATATAGGCTTACCAGAGTCATACTGCAGATATGGAAAAATGGAATTGCAGCCACAGTAGTCATACAGGGGATGATGTTTATTTGATATCACATTTCTGTGTCTTGGGAGAGAAATGACTTATGTTATCTTTCTGTGTCTAGCTGACACTAATATGCGCACTGTGCAGAACCTCATGGGAGGGTATCAGTCTTAGGACGTGTTTGTTCTTCTCTGAAATTGAATCTGAACTCCTCAGAGGCAGGAACAAGTTGTGGTGCTTGTAGTTTTAATATCAACTATTCCTACTCACGTACCCCCCCTGAAGGGAAGAATTATTAATGATTGGTGGAGGATACTAGTAAATATTTGCTAAATAAATGAGGGTAGCAGTGGGGAGATGAGTGATTGAATGGTTTCATTCCTTTACCCACTTTTTCAGTGTTAAACAAAACATTCCATATTCTAAAGCCATTTTATCCTCAAGCATGTTTGGAATACAATTGTACTTAATTTTCTAGATATCCTTCTCATATGAAATTCAAAGAATGGTATTGTTGAAATACAGTATGTAAAAATGAAGAGTTCTTCATGAGGACTTGAGAGCTTTGGGACACGAGTAATTTATCAGAGTACACTCCAACAAGAAAAATGTTTTGTGTGTTTTCAAATAGACAATTTTAAACAGAGCAGTTTTCAATAGTGTTGTTTACACATATGGCAGAAAAGGTCACAATCAAAATAAGAGTTTGTAGGGCGACAGCAAGGAGCTGCTGTCCCTTGAACTGAGGATCAAAGATAAAAGGCAGCCCTCAGTGACAGGGACAACCACAGGATTCCATCTGGCTACTGAAAATTACCCAAGAGTAAAGGAAGGAAAGAAATTCCTGGATTTCTTGTTTCCTTTCCAGATTTTCCATGTCCTGTTTAAGTTTCCTTCCAACTACAATCTCTCAAGGCAAGGCTGTGAGATTCAGGGACCAGCCCTGTGATGGTCTTGGGCCTGAAAGGCAGCAGAAGGTTGAGGAATGAGATGTAGATTAACAAACAGGCTCAGTCTAGGGAGAGGAATCTAGCTAAACGTACTAGAACCCAGGCATCTGCTGGAGACCAAGATGCTAAATAATGTGAGAAAACTCATTGCGGTGGAGTTTTCTCGACCATCTGATGCTCCAAAAAGATTAGGTTTAATCCCTTCCCAGCAACTACAGAAATCTAAAACACTCCTCAAAAAACTAAGTTCAAGCCAGGTCTGTATTTTCTTGTCTTCTTCTCTCTCAAAATCCTAGTGCTGTAAATTCAGCTGTCTTTGTGCACCTTCAGGAAGGTCTTACCTCACTGTTGTAGTATCTTTCCAGACTCATGACCGCATGTGATTTATTCCCCTTTTCTAGTGCACTTGCTGAAGTAGGTAGTTAACCAGCAGCACCCAGCTCGCCTTGATGCCGACACATGATGTGCACAATGACAGAGATTTTATTCCAGCTGCCGCCACACTCCCCTAGCTCCACATTTTACAGTGGCCTCCTCTTGCCTGACTAGATCCTAATTATTTGTTTCCTTTCTTCTGGAATGTATGTAGGCTCCCAAAATTCCAACATCAAAAATTTACTAAGCCCACCTTTTGAAGGTAGTTGCTTAAAATCAGCATCTACCTCAAAGGTTTCAAACAAATCAGAAAATTACTCTCATTACAAGACTCTGTAACAGTAAAAATGTTCAATATTTAGCAAGTAATTATTAACAATCATGTTTCAATAAATGATTTAGAAGAGTAATTATTGATAGATAGAGAAGTAAGGTTTTAGTAATTTAAAATGATTTTCTTAGGATATTTTACTGAAAATGTTCTGTATGAGTTTACAATAAACTGATTTCTTTTTTTTTTTAATGTTCTGTGAGTTAGGAAGTGTGAACTTAAATTCAGAACAAAGTCAACTTTCAAAGAAAGACTTAGAAGCTGTCAATGGTCCCAAAAGAGGTGGGAACAGATAAGAATGCCAGCACATTATAGTGGAAGGCTAAGAAGAAATTGGTCTCACATCAGACTTTGGAGTAATACCAGACAATGGGAGAGAATAGAGAAGGAAGACCAGGAATAAAAGATGGAGGGTGAGCTGTCAGCAAGAGGTCAAGGAAGGCAGTGAGTCTTGCCAAAGGCCAAACAAAGCCCCACTACCACCATTCTTACAAGCTATTTAGAAACTGTAATCTTGAACAGGAAAAGTCCCATTAATAATCCCTCAGCCACTGTTGACCTTGGCAGATACAATTTCAAGAATGTGACAAAATAAAAATGATTTTAAGGAAGTAACAAAAGGTACCACTTGGTCAGTGAATAGAAGGTAAAATGAGTGGAGACACGGTTCTTTGTAGAAGTTTGATTACAGAAATTTGAAGCAACGGAAAGCGTAGCAATCATTCAACTGTGTGAGAAAGAAAAATGATGAGAAAACTTGGGATGGATGGCTTTTATAGTTGATGGCAGATAGAATTTGCTTTGTACGCAAGGAAAGAGTCAGAAAAGAGGAGAGCTGAGAGAAGGAAGCTATCCTTAGAGAAGCTAGGTATGGTAAAGTCAAAAGACTGCAGAACCATAAGAACGGGTTGTATTCTTTTCCTGGGCTGTGAGATGCATGGTAGTTCAATTTCCGTTAGATGCTTGCCTCCATTTCTATGGGGATCTCCAGGAGTTGGGAAAGAAATGCACACAAAGCAAATGCTCAATTGATTATTTTCATTTTTGTTTCAGGATTCCAAGACAGTCTTGTCTAGACTGCACATTATTTGTGGAAAAGATGATTGTGAGTGAAACATTGAATGAAAACCACCCATGCCTAGCACTTTCTGTGGGGTTCAGTACTCCCTCTGGGACCTCCATCATTCCCCAAGTAATGAGACTGGGATTCAGAGGCACAGATACCCAAAGTAACAAGAACATTGGAACTCGGAGAGCAGGGTACCTTCATCAGTCTTTACAGAGCAGGAGATGATGGCTGTAAGGTTGATGGCAGACTGCTCCCTCTGTCTGATCTGGATTCTGATCTGTCCCTTCTGGAGCTCTCAGTGAACATTTTGTGCACACATTGCCAGAATCTGCCTGAGAAGTGGCTATGATGCCACAGAGCCCAGTCAATGAGCCTGTGATGGATTCAGAGATCTCTCCCTTGAGGCTCTCACTTCAGGAAGACTCAGCCCCTGATTTGCCCCATTGTTCTCCTTCTCTTTCCCATAATGCTTTCCATAGGCCTTCCACTGAGGAAATGGAATCATATATTGTGGTCACGTTCTTGAACTTCTTTTGTTTTCTTTGATGATGAGAGCTTCCAGGTGGCACTGACAATCCTATACATGTGAGATTTCTACAGATAAGTGGCAGGAAGACCTTTACTCCTGTCCAAGGGATTTAAGGCATTTAAGGAGAAATTGCCTGCCATGGTACTCTAACCGGGCTTCCAGGATATGGAGAAGTAATTCAGTTTCAGGATGACCAGCCCAAGAACATATGCCAGTTCTGATAGAAACTGGATATGATAAGAATGATCTGCTGAACGCTTGAGGGTTTTTAGTGATTGTAGCTCCCCAAAAACTTAAATAAGGGTTTCCTTGCAATGAGTAGAGTTCTTCTGTCCCTTATCAGGAGTTTTAAAGTCTCACATCTTACAAAATGTAGTCATTTACAGCCTGCATTTTACTTGGATTATGGGGGGTAATTCCTTCATATAATAAACCAAATGACACAAAAATCTAAAACCCAGAGGACACCAAGGTTATTTGACAAAGCCTCAAGAGTAATTTTATATTTACTCAGGGCACCATCATGGTTCACATGCGTGTCTTACCTGCAGGCATCCCATCATCCTTGCTCATAGCACTTAGGTTCCATCCAGGTAACCATAGATGGGGAGAATGCTGTAGGAATGTGGTAGGGACTGTAGCCAACAGATGTTTGCATGTACAGAACTAACAGCTGACTAGGTATGCATTTGTTTCAGAGGCACAATTCTGTACTAGTTTCTACTGGATCAGCATGTATTGAGTATTTTATGTACACTGTGCCTTTTTACTTAATTACCCTTTCTAAATATATTCCCAACTTTTTATGAGAAGATAAGATCTATGGGTATCAAGCATTGTCCTTTCAAAGGATATAAGTCTGGAGTCAAAGTCAGGTGAACCCAGTCCTAAAGCAAATGTTAGTGGGATCTCCTTAGGTGCCCTGGATTCTCTACCCCACGAAATCATGAAGGCTGTGAGAGAACTCTGGGAAGAATAGGCTATGTTCTCTCCCTGTCTGGAGATATTTCGAAGCAGAGCATTACTGCACATAGGACAAGCCTTTGACCTGGGTGGAACACCACTGGCTCACTGTTCACTGACCACTTTCCTCTCATTCCATCCTGTCCTCCCACCAGTCCTTATCAAAAGCACAGAGGATGCTCCAGGGCTACATCTGTCCGTTTCCTTCTGAGCTCATGCAGCGCTTCCAGAGAGGCAGTGTGTGAACTGTCCCTGTGAGATCTAAAGTCTTGGACTCTCCATAACCCAACAGCCTACTCTGGAGTGAGAGCACATTCTGTGCCATGTTTGCTTTGTGGTTGCGTGTCTTCTTCCCTAGCCCACATGATGCTACTACTACAGGACCCCAGCACATCAAATGTCTTGCACTTAGGTGAACACAGAAAAGCATATGGGCTCAGGACAGACATCAGACAGGATCCATCATGCCAGTCCTGATGCCAGAATGAAAGGCAGTAGCTTCCACGAGTGTCTATTCTTCTTATTTATCCGTGTCCTCAACTTTCTTTAGAACATTAAAGGCACTTTGGAGAACATTTTCATTATTTAACATTGGAAATGCTATGATACCAAGATACCAATGTACAATATTTACTCAGGGCAGGTTTTCTTCTGTTTGATTTCTATCATCTTCCTTTTTGTGTAACCTTTAGAATTATAATTTTCTTTTTCTAAAATCTTTGTCACTGAGCAATGTGTGAAAGGAAATTGAATTCAATTTGTTTTATTCTGCATTTATCTTATATCAGAAAGTTTGTGTTGAAGATCAATGTTTTATTGCTGTTAGAAACTTTAAGGTGTGCTGCGGGGTGGAATGGATTTGTTTAATAGGAAATCCATAGAGCTGTGAATATTGACAACATTGGGACATGGTTTTCTCTGTTGCCTTTTTCTTTTTCTTTTGTTAACTGTTTAGTTATTACTTCAGTTTACATCTGCATCACAGTCCCCTCCCTCCACCCCTCCCAGGCTCACTCTCTCACCCTCCCACCCTCTCCCCCTTCTCCCACCTATCCTACTCCTCCAGTGTGGGGTGCCCTACATATCAGCCCCCTTCAGCTTAGCAGCCATAATTAGGACTGTGATGAATTACTAGAACAATGATAGTTGTTTATTCTTTTCAGGTTTTATGTTTTTCTCTGTGTTCCAAGAATGGCCAACACCATATGAAATTCAAGTGAGTGCTTTCTCAATCCTTAGTCACTGGGTTGGGGTGAAGATATTTTACACACAGAGGATTGACACCTGACCCTGGACTTTGCAGCTAACTGTATGCAAAGTATTTGCCCTTATGAAGTAGATCATTGTAGCCAAAGATTTTTTTAAAGCCATTATCATATGATATTTCCTTTAATTTAAAGGTATTTTAGTTGCAACATAATAATATGATATATTACATTTTATAAGAACCTATGTAGCCCACTATATCTTAGGGAAAAATACAGATAAGAGAGAAAATCTTGTTTCATTATTTCTTAAGCAGTTTTTTTCTCAGAATGAGACTGCCTTTAGCAATTTTGCTAATAACTTAATAATTAATGTTAATCAAAAGGAGATGAACAAAACTATAAACACCAAATGTCAGAAAGCAAAAAAGCAACAATTCATTAAAGATATGAATGTTCAATATTAATTATTTAGTGATTATATTTTAATATGCACATTTGCATGTGTTTACTTTGTATTATTTTATGTATAGTATGTGTATTCAGAATACATTTAGATACGGGCTGCAAGGAAGAAGAACCAGTATAAGAACTATACCTGGTTGGCTTTTCTGAGGACAGACACGGGGGTGTGATACTCTGCCTGTTCAGTTCCTCGTTTGAGAATATAAATCACATAAATCTACCTGAAACAATATGTCTGTTGAGGACAAAACTAAAGTTACCATGCTATGTCTAGGGAAATGTGGCAAACAACCTTAGCTTCAGTTCTTGAACACAGCTCTAATTAGACGCTGCCTAGTCACAATTTGGTTACTTTTTTAACTGGCCATTTTGTTTTCCTGCCATTAATCACCTGTCAACATTCTGACAGATAGTATAAATGTGACTTTCCTATTTTCTTTGTTTTTCTTGCACCCATACAGCTGGCTAACACAATGAAATACTCACATTCACGATATATTCCAGTAACAAAATGTTCTGGCCATATGAGAACACACAATTAAAACATTAGCTCTTTTCCTTAAAGCACTCAGCTTCCTCTAATGCATGAAACATACCATTTGAATGTTTACCAATGGACATATATCATTTTAGGGGTCTGACACTTCTTTCTCTATACAACATTTATGGTTTGTTTTTTAGCATATATTCAGAGCCAACAGTCTGTTTTCTAATAAACTTTTAAAAAATGAAAACTGCTTAAGCAGAAACACTTCTTCTTAGTATATCTAAAGGAGATCACTTTTCACTGGACATAAAATATAATGAGGAATTATTCATCATTTGAATGTAGTTGATCAATGAAAAATACTCTTGTGATCAATGTAAAGTTTTTAACTCTCTGTCCTTCTCAATCTGAGCACTGTAGAGTAAACAAGAAAATTGATAAATTGCTCTCTACTGATGAAATGAGTCAATTCAAGCCAGATTAGTGTATACGCAGGCTTATTTGGGCAACTCTAGTTCAGGTTCACTGGTCCCAAGGAAAGAAGCCAGAGAAGTCACCATGGGGAAGGAGACATAGGGTAGGGGTAAGAGAAAGAGAGAAAGGATGCATGCATGCAGGGAGAGAGAGATGTAGAGAGAAAGGGAGAAAGGGAAACCAAAATGTGTGAGTTATATAGGAAAGAGCTTCTGAGGGAAGGCAAGTCCAGCTCCTGGGCTGAAAAATTCAGGGTAGAGTGCGGGGTACGCCAGCCTTGTTCTGTAACAGGTAGGGACAGAAGGATACTGGGAGAACCTGGAGGCCAAGTCTATTTTGCTATGTTAAATATGCACCTCAGTCACTTGTCTGGGTTCTGAAACCCAACAAATGGTCATGGGATAAAGCTGTGTTGCAGGAGAAATGAAGACACCCTGGCTCCTAAGATGCTGGGCTGACACTGAATGCCATTCATAGTTTCATTGGGTGTTTTCCTCTTTGTTCTGACTTGAATCAGAAACAATGAGGATCACAAAAATGAAAATTCAATTAAGAAACAAATCATGAATAATATGTTTTCATAGGTTCTACTATATGGGGAAAACATTATTTGCATTTTTCTTTAAATGAAAAGCACCTGGTACTGCAGAATAGCAGAGATGAGGTCCCTGGATCAGCTCCAATTATTCCTTCTTAGGTCACAAAGGACCAGAGCACCACTATGCAGCAGAAAGGAGCAAGGCAGAGGACAGAGCAGGGATGGAATGGTTCCCTGCTAAGGCTGTGGGCTGCCCTTGCATCATCATGCTCATGGAAATTGACATAGGCGAAAATGTTCTCACTCTGGATCCTGCCTGTCACTCACAGGCTTTCTAGTGCTGAGCTGTGACATCACGGTGAACAAGGAAGGATGCCTCTAAAATTTGTATTGAATATTTCCCTTGAGGGCTATGAAATTTCAAAGTTTGAACACTTTGCAGTGAAAGCCTGAAGTGGAAGCTTCAAGTCTTCACTGAGGCCAATATCTGTGGGAAGCTCCACAGTCTTTCTTCTTATTCATGCATATGGTCTTATCTCTAAGAGAAGGCTATTTGCATTTCTTTGAGAAGTCCAGGACAGAGAGAGGCTGTCTTGGGTGGACTGAACACTGTCATTCTTGTTTACTCCATGAAATTTGGCTTCCCTTCTACTGCTCCACAGAAGGTCCCCAAAGCCTTTCAAGAAAGGACTGCTTCCTCGGGGGAGTTGAAGTATTTTTTCACCCAGAGCAAGGGTGCAGACACTGAAGGATGAAGGAGAGACAAAGTAAAACTGTCTTTTCAGAATCGCACCTTCCAGTCTGAAGAACTTCCACACCATTTTCCCAGGCTCCCTGGGGGAAGTATGAAATACCAGCAGGGAACATGCCTGTGCAGTCAGCCCAATCCCAGGCCCTATATCACCCCAGGAAAGCACTGAGGGGTCTTTCTCCACTCCATCTTCATCCTGCTATACCTCAACCTGAAGCTCATGTCAACACCTCCATTGTGCATGCCCTATGGCCACACACTGGCTCTTATGAGCAGGAACTCACATCTACTGAGTCACTCAGGTGTACCTTCACAGTCTCACTGATCCCCAACACCTGCACAATCACAAATGCCCCCTTTCATGCCTATCCACTTAAACCCATCACAGACACACATACAAACACGGAGTACACATTTTAAGCATTCTACCCAAACTCTCACCCCTTTGTTCTTTTGAAGAGGTACATATACTTCCCCTGTTCTACTCTCCCATCAACCTTGAGTCTCAGCCTCAGTGGATGCAGCACGGGCACTGTCAGAAAAACAAACAAACAAATAGAGGCAATCCAAGATTTCTCTGTGTACTTTATCACCATAAACACTCCAATTAACTTCCTTCCATATATCATATGCATGTGTGACTTGTCACATCATGCACCTGAGATGTGTTTGTTGGGACACAGGAATTTAGTTTGCTGTCAGTTTCTAGCTCAAGAAGTTCTGAGTACAATTTGAAGAACAGTCTTTCTTCAAGGACCTCTGAAAAGTCTATGCAATACCAGTGTTGAGTAAATAGTTAAACTTAGGGAAAGATATGCAGGCAATGGGTGCCAGGAAGCAGTGGAATTCACAGATATGCCTGCAGGACCCCACTCTGCCCCAAGCTGTTTAGTCCCAGACACAGTCTGGTTTCCTGCCCATCCACCTCTTATCACCTTTGCACTCAGTTGATGACAAGGTTTGAGATCTCTGCCCAGGATTCAGCATCCAGGACACTCAATCCCTCCAGCTACCTACAGGAAACTCAGGCAGAGACAGCCTCACCCTGTCCTGAGTATATCTTTATTATCGTAAT
Source organism: Lophiomys imhausi (assembly GCA_907164525.1). Lineage (NCBI taxonomy): Eukaryota > Metazoa > Chordata > Mammalia > Rodentia > Muridae > Lophiomys > Lophiomys imhausi. The sequence goes on along the minus strand of CAJQZJ010034157.1, from coordinate 260,404 downwards.
CTGAGCTTCTCAAACCTGACTTTGTGGACCTGACCACTGCTCAGTATATGGAACATCGGGAAGCAGAGAGTTGATTCCAAGAAGCTGCTTGACCATAAGTGACAATCGAGAGGCCACCAAACACTCTGCCTAGTGTGTGTGTACCAGGTAGGATTATTATTACCTAAATGAAGGCCACCACTGGGTTCATACCATTCCTTCTCAAAATTTGATCAGGCTTTCAGTCTTAAAGGGCCAGAATATGGTATCCATAGGCATGTTTACCGGAGTGAAGAGTTAGCCTTAATCTCTGTGGACCTGAAACAGGTGGTGATGGACCGCACGTGGGACCTGTGCAGGTGGGCCATCAGTGTGGAGACCTAGGATAAGTAATGAGTCATTCTAGTCCTGTCAGTTAAGAGGTGGCTGGTTACACAGCAGAATATCACTTAATAATTGACCACATGAGAAAACATGCAAGTCACTTTGAACTTGGTCCTGTGAAGGTACTAACCATTCATCACACACCTCTCATGCTATTAGTAAATGTTCTTGTATATGTTCTTCATCTTGGTAAAACTAAGGGCTTGGCCCATAACTTCTTAAATCAAAGTTCATTGCCATACAGTCCCCCAGAGTTGCCATGCAAGCCTCCTTCAAATCCCACCATTCTACAAACCCCCAAAGCAGAATACCAATATCACACTGAATATAGACAACAATTTCAAATTTGTTCTCAGAGATGTCTTTTATTTTCTAATTTCTTCAAAATCCAAGCTTGGAGACAGCAAGATGGCGACATGGATAAAAGCATTTGCCTCACAAACCTGACCCTCTGACCAGAACCAACGTAGTTGGAAGGAGACAACTCACAAGTGAGATTCTCTGACCTCACGTGTGAGCCATAACACATGCCTTCTCCGATAATAATAGTAGAGAACCAAGATTAAAATAAAGCTAACAAGTCCAAACATCATTGCTTTGCATCTTTGAAAAAATCAATAACACTCTCTGAAGTGTTTTCACAGAGTCTGGTCAACATCATATGACTCATACAAAAAAAGTAAAAGAAAAAAAAAAGGTGGTCTGGGGACTCTCACTTATCATTACAAATAATGATAAGTATTCCAGGGACGCATAGAATAAAACCTAATAGCACAGGACTCTCAGACTCCTAATTAAATTTCTGTACTATGTAAAAGTATATAATTTTTAGATCATTGGAGCAATTTAGTTGTATGTTTCCTTAAACAAAAATTTCTCCTGATGTTTCTGTGTTTGCAGCATATAAGATATGTCTAAGACTAATTCATGATCTCATCCTATATATAATACTTAAAAAATAATATACCAACTCTATAGTCTAGAGGGAAAACACCTATATAATAACTTAATGACAGGTGCATAGATATTGGGGGATAAGACAATGTTTAATCCTAGAGTTATTAATAAACATCTAACTGATGCGAATGGACTTCTATCAGATAACTCTGCAGTTAAAAGCATGGGTCAAAACTGACAACCCGAATTCTAACCCTGAGACCCACATGATGGAGGGAGACACCTGCAAGTTACC
>CAJQZJ010034157.1:215423-251645 GCA_907164525.1 Lophiomys imhausi | reverse complement strand
ACCATTCACATACCTTTCTGGCTCAACAAGCTTTGCAGTTGTTTTCTTTCTTTTGGCTACTAGTTTTTCTTTGAGTTTGGGTTTTATTTCTCAGTTCCAATAATTACCTATTTTCTTATTTCTTGTTTACCACATTTTTTATTATTTAGTTATTTATTTTGAGAATAGGCCTCATTAAGTGGCCCAAGCTGGCCTCAAACTCCCTGTATATCTCAGACTAGCCCCTAACCCACACTTCACTCCATGTCAACCTCATAGTTGTTGAGAGTGCAAGTGTGTGCCACATGCCTGCCTTACTTTTCTTTTAAATTTTTTCTTGAATTATTTAATTTGTGGATTCAGTTGCTATAACAACAACTGAAAGATGGCATCAGGGAAAAGAAGATAGCTTTATATTCTATATACTGAGTGTAGATTCATCTCAGAACACAGGCAGTTCTCATCAGTCCTGGTTCCTTCTTGCCTGGCCCACATTCCCAAGAGAAGCATAAACAGACCATTTGATAATCCTCTCCTGGATTGCAAGACAGCTTCAGAATGGCACATACCACATCTCAAAGCAAACATGGCCATCCATTAGTCCATTCATTCTCCCCCATCACATTTCATCTGCCTTAAGCCCACAGATGTTAGTTCCCTGGGTGGAGATTCATTTTCAGCTGCAAAAGGACACTGCTAATGTCTTTGTTGAGGCACAAGCACACAGCACTACAGACCCTGGCTCTTGGTGGTGTGGTAAGCACCCTTTATTGCTATTTCTTGCATGAGCAAACTTGTTAATTCAACACACTGCTTGGGAGTGCCCACAATGTACCAGGCTTGTAACCAAGTTTTGGGAACTGCCATCACATTTCATATCTCTCCCAGAAGCTCCCCCTAAGGCAGTGCTGTGGAGTGACAGGCTTAGGGCTTCTCTCTTGTGATGAGCTCACTGAGGTCTTGCACTCTTCAATAAAGCAAAAGGCACCCCAGACCTCTGCATCCACCCTGAGTGCAGAGATCTCAGGTGCCAGAGCCTTAGTTTACATCATCTCCACCCTCACAGAATCTAATTGAGACATCTGGTTTGGCTGTTTGACCCTGGGCTCTGCAGATCCAGTTGATCATTCAAGTTGGTCTTGACTTCCATAGACATTTTTCTCCCTTGGCTACAAGGGGTGAGAGTGGCTCTCTGTCTGGCTTCAGTGCATTAGTTTATCTTTCATCATCGTAAGATCTCTCTACCCGTGTTGACAGTCATTGTTATACTTTCCATAATTAGTACCCCAGGGGTTTTTTATTTCTATTTTCACCCCCAATTTGTTGCTTTCTTTGGCTTTTTACTGCACAGCATTGTTGTTACCCAGGTGCTCAGAGATGGCTGTAACCAGCAGCGTGGATGAGCTATGAAGCAGGGAGGGATGTAGCTAAGGAGATAGGTCAGGGTCAGATCAAGCAGGCCATGTGTGTCTAAGGAATGATCATTATGAAGTTTTGTACACAAGTAATCTCTAGCTTCTATTTTTAAAAGGAACTAAAATTTTTCTAAAAAGAAATTATAAACAAAAGGGAAAAAATTCTACTGGAAAATATACCTGTGTGATTGTTTCAGCCAAATATCAGACATTTTCAGTTGCAATTGGGGAGAGTTTTGCTTGCAGTCATGTAAATACTTACAGTCAACATAAGAGGAAAAACTATGGTTGGGATGTAAAAATAATAATAAATTAATTATTAAATCTTAATTAATTAAAAAAGGGAAACTACTTGTATAATTTTGTCATTGTTTATAGACATGATACCTCATTTTAAATCAATATATTTTTCAGCAATTTTGTTCACTTTTTCTAGTATCAATTTCTTTCTTTTTCAAAAATATGTCCTTTAAAATACTTTAACAAAGTTTAGTATCAGTGAGCACTTTCAGCTTTTGATTTTCTTGAATGTATTTCGCCTTCACTAGTGTCTAGCCAGTGTTTCTGGACAGACAGTTCCAGAACATGTATTTTCTCTCACTTCTTTGTTCATAGGGTTCCTTGAGGTCGTCAACTTCTGAACCTAGGAAAGTTTTTCATAACTTTCTATTGGATGCTTTTTATTAACTGGGTTCTCACTACATTGCGCAGATCAATCTTGAGCTCTTAGCTAATGCTTGCCTCACTTCTGTTAAGTGACAGACTAGACAACACATCCTCCTCCCTTGCCTTTCTCTGTACTCTTTAGGCTATGTATTTTCTTTTCATTCATTTATTTTTAATTATTAATTTATTTTATCAAGTTACACCTCAATCAAAGCCCCCTCCCTCCTCACCTCCAGATCCCTCACCCGTCTTCCCCACGTCCATCCTCTCTTTCTCCTGTGAGTCCTCTTCCCCACGTCTATCCTCTCTTTCTCCTGTGAGTCTATGTGTCTGCTCCTTTGTAACACTTTGATTGACTGGCACAAGCTGTCAGTTCAACATTTCTACTTGTGCTTTCACCATTAGGAAATAATTCTCATCCATTTTACTTTTGAAATTGTTCCTCTATTGCCATCTCTACTTTTAGGATGATGTTTATTAGTATGTCATACTTCCTCTGTTTCCTTCATTGGTCTTAACCTCAAGTGTGTAGGTATATTTTCTAAATTGGAGCAGTGTGGTTTTCTTGCAATGAAATCTTGACATCCATCCCCTAAGTAGTGGGATGTATCTGAGATCCCTATCTTTTTTTTTGGGGGGGAGGGGGGCACACAGAAAATTTGGGATCCAGGGTACTGGGCCATCTGATAGAGAAGGTTCAGCATCCTGGAAGCTCAGCTTATTTACTATATTGAGTTGAACAGGAAGGTAGGGTTACTGCACAGAGCTAAAGAAAGAAGTAAGATTACAGACAAACAAGGAAATAGGGTGTATGTTATTCATTTGGATCAAGAAGCTAGGCTTAACTAATCTTGGCAGGAGCAGTCCTCAGGCTGTGAATATATGTGGGAACAAAGATATGGTAGACACTTTCTACACAAAATTGACATCCTCACATGAACCCAGTGAAGGCTTTGACATACCCCAGAGCCTCACTCCTTTGTGGGGAGGCTTTGCCATTTTTCCCATGGAGCTGATGTTGGGGTCTTTGACATGGCCATACCCATGTCAACAGAAAACATTGATTCAGGACTTGATTCACTCAGGGCCTCCTTTGCTCTCCATAACAAATTTCCAGAGATCAATTCAATGAGAAACATGTGAACAAGAGCCAGGTTGTGTGACTAGGAAATGATATTTAGCCTGAGGGACAGAGATGCAGCTCAGTGCTGGAGGGTCTTTCTAGAACCCCTGAGGCTCTGGGTTCAACTGCAAAAGAGCAACAACAAAGCCAATAGTAGACTGAGTCAATTTTAAAGAGTTTGTTAGTGAAAGGAAAGGATGAGAGAGTGTGGAAGAAGGAAGAGGAAAGAGGAAAAAGGCATAAATAAAATCACACAATAAATATGTACACACACACACACACACACACACACAACTTCATGTACTTCTATGTCCCTCTTTCCTGGACCAGATAGAACTATTTGAAGACCTGAAGTAATTCTGAGGAGATTTATGGCATGTAAACCCAAGATGTCTCAAAGGCCAAAATATGACTAAGAGTGATGACTGAAAGAAAGGTGGATATCTTCAATTTCTTTCTTCATGGACTTGAAGTTCTTGTCATACAGGTCTTTCACTTGCTTGGTTAGAGTTACCCCCAGGTATTTTATATTACTTATGACTATTGTGAAGGGTGTTGTTTCCCTAATTTCTTTCTCAGCCCATTTTTCTTTTGTATAAAGAAGGGCTTCTGAATTTTTTGAGTTAATTTTGTATTCAGTCACCTTACTGAAGGAGTTTATCAGCTGTAAGAGTTCCCTGGTGGAATTTTGGGGATCACTTATGTATACTATCATGTCATCTGCAAATAGAGAGAAGAGGACATCAGAAGATGGAAAGATCCCCCTAGCTCATGGACAGGTAGGATCAACATAATAAAGATGGCCATCCTGCCAAAAGCAATATACAGATTCAATGCAGTTCCTATCAAAATACCACCACAATTCTTTATAGACCTGGAAAATGCAATTTTCAACTTCATATGGAATAACAAAAACCCAGAATAGCTAAATCAATCCTGTACAATAAAATACATCTGGAGGTATCACCATCCCAGATTCCAAGCTATATTACAGAGGAATAGTACTGGTATAGAAACAGTGGATCAATGGAATCAAATTGAAGACCCAGAAATGAACCCACACACCTATGGTCACTTAATTTTTGACAAAGAAGCCAAAGCTGTGCAATGGAAGAAGGACAGCATCTTCAACAAATGGTGCTGGTCCAACTGGATGTCGGCATGTAAAAGAATGAAATTAGACCCATACTTATCACCTTGCACAAAACTTAAATCCAAGTGGATCAAAGACCTTAACATAAAGCCCAACACACTAAATCTAATAGAAGAGAAATTGGGTAAAAGCCTCGAACTTATCGGCACAGGTGACAACTTCCTGAACAGAACACCAATAGCACAGTCTCTAAGAACATCAATCAATAAATGGGACCTCATGAAACTGAAAAGCCTCTGTAAGGCAAAGGGCACTGTCATTAGAACAAAACAGCAGTCTACAGATTGGGAAAAAATCTTCACCAACCCCAAATGTACTGTGGTACATCTACACAATGGAATACTACTCAGCTATCAGAAATAAGGAAATCATGCAATTCAAAACCAAATGGATGGAACTAGAAAAGCTCATTCTGAATGAGCTAACCCAGACTTAGAAAGATGAACATGGCATTTACTCACTTATAATTGGATTTTAGCCATATAGTACAGGATAACTATCCTACAACCAACACACCAAAAGGATCAGGAACATAAACTTTGTTACCTATTGATGGGTCAATTTGCCCTAGGAGTGCTACCATGTAGGCCCCCAGTGCAAGAGGAAGCTTGTAGCCCTCATATGACTGTTGAATTGAGAGGGGCTGATATGTAGGGACACTCCACATTGGAGGAGTGGGATGGGTGGGAGAGTGAGGAAAGGGTGGGAGGGTGGAACTGGGGGTGGTGGAAAGAGGGCACTGTGATGGAGATGTAACATGAAGTAATAAATAAACAAAAAAAAGTGGATATCAATGTTCTAAGAAGATGAAAAAAAAGACTGGGTTTTTTTGTTTTGTTTTGTTTGAATATTGTCTCCCTTCAACTAATTTTTTATAGTGTTCCATTTCACTGGAAAACCAAGGAAAGAAAATCACATCAAATACAGCAGAAGATAAGTACAATGTGAAAGCCTCCCTATCTATCTATCTATCTATCTATCTATCCATCCATCCATCCATCCATCCATCATCCCATCCATCCATCCATCCATCCATCTATCTATCTATCTATCTATCTATCTATCTATCTATCTATCTCTATCTCGCTATGGGTCTATGTATTTGTTCCTATCTGCGGCAGGAGGAAGCGCCTCTGATGACAGCTGCACAGGGCACTGAGGATCCTTAGCTTGTGATGAGTGCAGCAAATGCGATTCTGTCTTAATGCCAAGGCGAAGGCACAGCGCCGTCACTGTCTTTAGGCACAGTCACACTATAAGAAACCCCAAGCTTGAATTAGTGGCAAGCCTATCTCTTGGCATGTAAAAACTCCTTGCTTCAACTGCAGACAGAGACAGACTGCTGTCCAAAAAGGACAAAACTTGGTAGCAGGGAAGTCGACAGCCTAGCTCTGCCAAGACAGGGTAGGTTAGTCCTTCATAATCCCTGCTCTACAATAAATGTCTGTCAGAGAAACAGGACCAAAAGGCTGAAGACTGATGCTGGAATGTATGGAGAGAAAATGGGAACTGTCCAGGTAGTCACTGGTTTGTCATTTCTTAGTATTGGAAGCTGCAGGTCCTGTACTTCCTATATAATCAGATATATTTATCCTTCTCAGCTCTCTGAGGTGGTTGAAGAATAGACAGCTTGAGTCTCATAGCTAAATTTTGAGTTGTTTAGGAATCAAGAGGGCGTTCTAGATCTAAGAAGATGGTTATAATAGTGATGCAAGTTAGTATGAAAGCTAAGTCAGTTATAGAACTTTAAACTCATGGAGATGGTTAGAAGGTAGAAGGTTAAAGTCAGGGGCCAAATATGTATGGACATTGGGAAGGTATACTGGGCCATTTAACTCTCATAAATGTGGCATATTTAATTCTGCTGTTTTGTATAGAATTTACTGTTATAAGAGAAAGAACCATTTGTTGGATTGAAAAGGGAAGCTGTTGGGGGGAAGAGGGTGGAAGGGTGGGACAGGAAGGGGGAATAGGGAAGGGTGACTGAGATGTAACTTGAAGAAAAAAAAATAAAGTACTTATATTAAAAAAATAAATAAATAAATAAATAAATAAATAAATAGAACAAGTTGATGGTAACTAAAAAAAAAAGAAACCCCAAGCAAGGTCTCCGATGTGGTACATAGGGGAAGAGGCCATAGAAAGTTGTTGTGATGGACCCCTGTGTAGATAACAGCAAAAAGCAGCATCATCCTGAGAAGATTTCAATGCACCCTAGATTTCAGACCCTCAGTTGTCACTGAGCATGTACAAGCCAGCATTACTTGTCCTTGTACCCTGAGCTACTGGCCTTAAATCCTTGAACATAATGCAATGATTGTTTTAGGCTGATACCTTTGGAGATGGGTGGATAACATTGTAGTAGGCTCTGGGGTGTGCATATTCTATGTGTTATCTACATTCTACAGAATTCTTCAGTTTTATCTCCAAAGACCCTATTGACTTCAACCTATGCAGTACTGACATTAACAACACAAGTTAAGCTTTATTATCAGGGACTGCATTTTTTTTGTCTCTAGGTGCTTGCCTAGGGTTTCTTTTTAATTTTGCTAATTCTGCAAATATATATCACTTTATATTTGGCTTTCCAAAACTCTTGCTTGTTCTACAAATACCCCCTTTTGTAATGTTTACAATCTTAACACCTAGAGCTGTTGAGATTTTGCTTATTTAAGAATGATGTGCTTCTGGAATTCACTCATTGGAGGGCTAGATTCCTTTTATAGCTGCTGATGTAAAAGTTTTGTCTCACTGACTGCAGTGAGACAAAAATAGGCCAATAGGTCAAGGCTCTAAATAAGCAGCAGCTAAGGAACCAGAACTCACATCAAGATTTCCAGTTTCCCTGTGTCCTAAGCTTGACTTCCTAATTCCAGGCTTGAAGCACTGATTTTACTACAGCAATTGTTTCCCTGAAATTTTTATGTCATTCATTTATTTAGTTTGCATGAGAATATTATTTGTCAAGTGTGTACTGTGCTGAGTATATTCACCCACACTCTCCTCTCTCATCTTTTCTCAACCAGCACTGCTTCCATTTATCACCTTTGTTTGTACAGACAAATTGCTTCTGCATCTGTATCATACATACACACACATACACACATAATTTTATATATCAGAGGGAAAGCTAGGAGTCATACGTGAGTGAGAACACAGATATTTGTCGGTTTAATGAATCTGATACCATTGTCTCTAGTTCCACCCACCTCACTACAGATGACATCACACACTTCATACTTCTCTCTGGCTGAAAAGAATTGCATGGTATATTTAGTCCATAATGTTTTTATCTATTTTTATGTTACTGATTAACAAGTTTATATTTGCTCTTTAGATATTACCCTGTATATAGATGCTTCACAAAATCTAAATTGTAATTGTTTCAATTCACTCAAAATCAATTTGTGCTAGAGGTAATCTTCCAGATGGAGACAAATCCAGGAAAATTAATATATATGTATAGATATATAGATAAATAAATAGGTAGATGATAGATTGCATATAAATGTTTATCTACATGTATTTAATTTATACCCTAAATGTGTTCTTTTGATTAAATTATATCTTTACAACAATAAGCAACATGGAGAAGAATCTTGAATGCCTTTTGGTGTCAAAATTTATAGTTCAAGTGTTTATTAACATAGATTAGTAAAGAATGTAAGCTTAAGTCAATATAAAGGGAAGAAAGCTGAAAGTGTGAAAGTTCATAAATTAGGTATTTGATATGCTTTTCCCTTTAATGGGTTTTTATTCCTTCCTCATAAACTTCTAATTGCACTTTTAGAAGAGGTTAAATTGGGAAATAAAACATGAATTACAAACTTCAATTCAAATGTTCCCCAGTTCATGGTTTAAAACATAAATATCTTGAAACTGGAACATTACCAATAATTATCTTCCTCAAAAAGATATTTTACATAAATGTCTCTTAATTGCATTAGTATATTTTAGGGGCTATCTCTCCACTGTGCATCTTAGCATATGTGACACTATGTGCCTCTTAATCATTTCAGCACATGGGAAAGTAAACACATTAACAGTGCTACTCTGGCCTCTCTATGTAGTTAACTATTAAACAAATGACATTCTTCCCCTGTCATGTTGCTCTGAAGAGTTCAGATTTTTTTTATATTCCCCCAAAATAATAATAAAAAAGAATGATTTGGAATCATAGCTTGATTTTCTTTGATCAGCTTAGCCTTCCAACATCACTTTCAAAGGGATTACTTGGCATTCACACTAAAGATAACGTAGGGTTTTAGGGACCCAAAGGGATTCAGACAATGGGTGCTAAGAACATCTCCCCACCACAGGCATATTTAAAAATGCATAAGCATTTGAGAACAAGGGAGTTTGAGATACTGAAGAAGATGCTGGTAACTGATCAGAAAAACTTTCAGTAAAGTAGGGTGCACATGTCCTGAGATGATGGTGAAGGAGACTGGAAATCCACCCACTTTACAGGGCAGCTTCTACAATGGTCTCAAAACAAAAATTTGCGATCACAGAATTTGTGTGGAATAAAATAATAAATAGCAAAGGAAGGTTCTGGTAAATAGTATCCTATAGAAACAATATGTGCATCCTATAAGGGATGCTACAGAAGTCAAGAGGCAGTAAGTACAGGAAGCACACTGAAAGAGAGAAACAAAATGGGGAGAGTAGGGAAGAGGAGAAGGGGAGGGTTTAACATAAAAATACCAGAATGGACATGTCATAATGATTTATTGCCCATTTTTGGGAGTGCCACAGTGAATGTGCATACAGACAGGCCCATGCTGTGTCATATTCCATGCAGAGCTGTCAGCTCTGTGGTTCCCTAGAGCTGATCCAGGAGGGGCCATGGAGGCAGAGATGTTTTAAATGCTGCTCCCCTTCACCTCACCTGGACTTGAGTGTAGACAGAAAAAGAAGCATTTTTCCTTTTGTTTTTTAATTCAGAGTGCATCTTGAGGGCAATCTAACAGAGACATTTCCAGGTTATTCAGAAACATGGTGTCTGAATGACTACTGACTTTCATTTCTCTCAGTAAATTAAGAGCCACAGATGGCTTATATATTAACTATTTAAAGAAACCAGCTCTCATCATTAACTTTCCAAGTAAAACTCACTTTAAAAATAATTTTATTTTATTCTTTTGAGAATTGCATACAGGTACACAGTTGATCTTACACACTTCCCATTCCTCTCGCATGTCCCTATTACAGCCCCTTTACTGTTTCTTGCTTGTTTGCTTGTTTTTTATAGCTCCCTGAATCCAACATTAGTGTTACACTGATGCCCATGGATGTGAAGCCATCCACTGCAGCATGGGTGAACCACCAGGGACCAAATCTCCTAACAAATCTGACTGTCCCTTCCTCAGTATCAGATGCCACACTTCCTCAGCCCAGGGAATAGGGTTCCATGATCCCCTCTCACATTCACACTGGAATGCTGATGGCTTGATCTTGTGCAGGTGAATGTGACTGCTGTGTGTTCATGCAAGGTACAGCATGGTGGTGTCCAGATACTGCTTTGTGTAGCTCTCCCTGACTTCTTGCCTTTATAATCATTCTGCTCCCTATTCTACAATGTTCCTTGAGCCTTGGAGGCAGGAGCATGGTATAGACGTCTCAGTTAGGGGGGAGTTATCTATCATGAGCTGAATCAATATCAGATCAGTAACTCCTCACACAAAGAAGACTATGTTATGAAAATCTTTCTTGTGGTTCATTGTAAAAAGTCATAAAAAAACCCACAGAACTAGAAAACAGATGAAGACTAAAAATTAGTGCTGTTATTTGTTGAACAGAATTCTGAGCTTTTGGTGGTTGTAGGTGCATTAACTCCTTCCTACCTGAGAACAATGGACACTTTGTCTTGACTCAAGGGAGCCAACATATTTTTAATTATACAGATATTTTTAATAATACATAGCAAGTTGTTTTTGAAACCCTGATGCAATTTTTCTCACCTCAAAATAGAATAAAAGTGTTAGGCAGAACAGCATTTAGCAGACAGGTGTCACAGTGGTATTTGGTTCAGAAATTAGGAAAATTACTCAGCAATGTCTATTCAAATGATAGAGAGAAATGAGGCACTTGGGTCATCTTTGAGTGTCATTGGAGCTCTTTCTTGCAGAATTCATTTTTTAAGACAAATAAAAAACATCTTCATAATGCACTCTGAGCACCTGCTCTAGGCAGAACATGCTGTGGGGCATTAGGAAATAATTAATTATCCAGATGAATCTGGTGCCCCCCTCCATGTCTTGTAATGATCCAACTTGAACAAAGAGAACATGACACTGTAAATCATGTGGAAGACAGTGAAAACATCCTCCAAAGAGTGGCACTGAAATTAAGATTTGAGTAGAAGGAGGGATCAGCTTGCTGTAGATAACTTGGGAAAATAGTTGTCCTCAGAGTCCTAATGCTGGGCTGGACCTTAGGGAATATAAGAAGGGACTCACTCCTGCCCCTAGAGGCCTTGCAGATCTGGCTGCTATGATACATGTACATTAGTAGCTGGCAGAGAGGAGAGAGACTATATCTACATTCAGTGTTCTGACCTATGAATATCTGAATGAATAGTAGTCTAACATTCCTGTAAAAAAGCAAGCTGGAGACCAACACCAGTTTAGCACCACGGGACCTAGATAGGGAGCTAACCTGTGACAACCACCAGTCCAGCACCAAGCAAGCACCAGATGGGCCCCCAAGACAGGAAGCAAGCCAAAAACTAAGAAGCCTGGTCTTAGATGTCGGGTTGTGGGTGAGCCAGTCCTGAGGGAGTGAGTGTGGGAGAGCCAGCCCTATCTTTTGTCTGCTTTTTGGTGGTGTTGGCAAAAGAGAGATCCCCTCCACTCTCTTTTGCCCTCAACACAGGTAGCAGGCAGGAGAATTGACCGTTATGGACACATGAGGAAGAGAACTGATCCAGTCCCTTACCTGCTATATAGCACTTGGGAGATCAGACCCTGCACCTTGCCTTCACAGCACAGTAGAACTGGTTGCAGGTCTAGAACCAGGATTTTGAGTTGGCCCACGCCAACGTATACACCATGGATGAACTGCTGGATTGCATGAAGAGGCCAGTTCCACAGATCCAAACCTATAGGATTTCCAAAACACAGGACAACAACAGTATAACTGACAGAAGTTTCAGTGAGGTTCCAGTATTGACAAAGTAGCAGAAGCCAGAGGCCTCCTACCATACCAAGGAATGATCATAATGAACATTTGCAAGCTGTGAAGTGTGGACAAAATGGAATATTGTGGGACACACTGATATATACTACAGCTTCTACAATGAATTGGGTTTTTTTATGTTGGGAGAAGTTTCAAGGGTGAAGGGTGGGCCTGGGGGAGGTCTAAGATGAGAGGGAACAGGGTGAATGGTGTGAAATTCACAAAATTACCAAAAAACTTTAAAAAAGAAGGGACTCACATGGAAGCTTACAGATGGACTGGGGGACAGATGTGGTCAGAGGATTGCAACATCAGGCCAAGACCACATATCCTTGGAAAACTCATATTTACCACTTATTCTAATCTGGTGAGTATCCATTGGAGTATTTTAACTGGTGACATGCTAGCATCAGGTTCACACTTTTAAAAGGTCTCAAGTTCTGCAAGAAAATATGGAATGTGGATTTTAGGAGAGAAAGTGGACACTCAGATGGAGACATGAAAGGTAGGCAATATAGAAGAATCTGAATTACAATGGAAGAAATGTCAACTAGGTTTCATCATGGGTGAACTAAAGAGGCAAGAAGTGAACAGAAATAAAGTCAAGGCCAGCCATGCATGATCTTGATTAAACACAAGGGTAGGCTGCAACAATGCCAAACTTCCTCACAGCCAAAATGCTCAGGTGGATTTTGTTTCTGTCTCTCTTCTGTGGACCTGATTCCACCCTCCTACCTACCATTATCGGTTTCTTTTCTGTCTTAAATCACGCCAGACTCCATCCTGTCTTAAAGACTCTTACAGGGTGCAAACAAAATGTCCCAAGATATTCTCAGAACTGCTTCTCTCAGAAGTCATATACAACTCAAATGCCCCTCTCCATAGGTCTTCCCCAATGGCATTGTTAAAGCCTCTCCCTGTGACATTAGAAACCTTTAGTCCTATTCACTTTCTTGCCACAGAGCAGATGGCCTCAAATGCTCTCTTCAGTCTTGCTTCCCATGCATACATAATCCTTGCACTACTTGAACACACCGTACTTGAACAGAGCAAGTTAACAAATTAACAGCAAATCCATGGTTATAATTTTAATAAGAATTACAACAATGTTGTGATGGGGAGAGGATAGAAAGACACTGGAGAAAGTATATTTAGGATAGAGAAAACTTTCTATGCAACGAGCTGGTCAAACTGGAATTTAAGTGACACAGAGGGGTATTAGGGCTTAGCTGATTCTAAGGGATTTAGTTCCAACTATCTGGTTCCTCTACGATATAGTGAAGTGCTTTGTTCTTCCACCTTAACAGTCCAGTGAAGAACCTTGGTTGCTAATGAGGATCAAATTAAATATCTAGCTGCCTAACTTGCAAAATATGGCTCCGACCTTGGCTAATTATCCAAGTACTTTATAAGTGTAACAGCCTGTGTCCTTCCATAGACACTGATTTACTTTCTTAGTAAAGCAACTATAGTATGTGTTGAATTTCGTCTAAAAGGTAGATGTTCCACAGGTGGAGAAAGTCCACCCTAATAGTGCACCAGGGGACACAAGAGGAGTGTGACCTTGGGCAAGGTTTGCCAGAGGGGAACACAGGTGTTAGTAGTAAGCTAAACTCTGGAGACAGGAGTGTCTGGATTTGGCCCCATCTGTTGTATGTTTCATCTCAGTGATATAGAGCAAGACTCGTTCTCAAGAGCTTTCCTTTTTCTCTGCATAGTTAAGAGAAGATATTGAAGTCTACTCATGGGTACTGCTGTGAACATTAAATGCAGGACCATGCTCAGAGTTTCTCTCAACTTCTGAAATGTGGTGGAAATGAATCACTTCTAGGTTCATGTCTCTTTGTGGGGCAAACTCACCCTTCACCCCTGCAGTTCCTCAATGGTACAGCTCGCTGATAGCTCATGCCCAAGAAAGTCCTGGGTTGCAGGCTTTCCTTATTTATGTGAGCCCACAGTCTTGCCCTGGAGTGAGCAAGAGGCTTGTTCATAATCATCACACAACTTCCACTAATAAAAGCATGTCGGGCGGTGGTGGCGCACGCCTTTAATCCCAGCACTTGGGAGGCAGAGGCAGGCGGATCTTTGTGAGTTCGAGGCCAGCCTGGTCTACAAAGTGAGTCCAGGACAGCCAAGGATACACAGAGAAACCCTGTCTTGAAAAAACCAAAAAAAACAAAAACAAAAAAAAAGCATGTCAACACTATGAGCCTCTGTGAGCCCCTGTGTCAGTCTTAGTGGATTCTATACGGTCTATGTGATCCTCAGTTATAGACTTGTGTCCTGCCCTCTTAAGAATGAGCACAGACCTGGCCCAGAGATTTGAGAGAAGTTCCATTCCCAGAGAGAGAGAGAGAGAGAGAGAGAGAGAGAGAGAGAGAGAGAGAGATGTGAGTCCTTACAGGGTAGGCAGTTTGTTCTTCGCACAATGTTCACCTAGGTCTAGTTTCTAAGAACATTTTACCAATCAAGATGCCAGTGTTCCCTCCGTGATTTTAGTTTTACACAGTGGAGTATCATTGCAGCTCCTGAGGGAGTACTCTTGACTTTCTTTTTCATTGTTATCTTTTGACAGTTTCTGGTGAGGAGAAGTGGCAGTTTATAGACTAAGTTATGGATGTTTCAAACAGGTTTTCAGCACATGAGATGCACCTTCATACTTAGTAGAATCCTCTGGTCATTAAACTTTTGTGAGTTAGCACGATTGTCACAGGAATCCCATGATAATGAAAACTCCTGGACTTGAGTATCCATCACAACCAATTAACAGCACATTAGTGCCCTGCTCAGAGGCTGTAAAATGCGAGTCTCACTAGACTCAACAAAAAGACATAGCTCGAGGCATTTCTGCCTTTGTCTTTTTTCCTTTAAAAAAATACATAGATGTGCACTGTATTTATACCATTTCCTCCCTCTCCTTCCTCTCACCCCTCCTGTGTTCTCTCCAACTCCCTATCAAATCTATGGCCTTTTTAACTTTAATTATTATTCTTATATATAAATAAATACAACATGATGAGTCCTTTTAGTGCTGTTCATATGTATATATTTTTAGGACTGACCATTTGGTATCATTAACCAATTAGTGGGCTCATCAATTCGGGAGCCGCTGTTGTTTGTAGTTCTTCATTTAGGACTTGTGTCTCAAGAAATTTCTCTCATGCACCTTAGCATGTCAACTGATGTGGTCATTTTGCAGATCTTGTTTGGGTAGTCATATTTTGGAGATATCGTGGGTATAGCTTTCCCTGTCATATATACAGGACACAATCTCACAGCAGAAATCCTGGTTCTCTGGCTCTTATAACATTTTTGCTCCCTCTTCTATGATGTTCCTGAGCCCTAGGTGTAGGGGTCACGTTGTAGATGTATCAATTGAGGCTGTGTTCATGGTGATTTGTTCTCTGCCTTTTGACTAATTATGGCTTTCTGTAATGGTCTCTATCTGCTGCTGCTGCAAAAAAAAAGGTGGTTTGAAAACTGAATGTTGCACTTACCTGTGGGCATAAGGATACGTATTTAGAATACAGTTAGGGATTATATTGCATTTGTTCCTCTAGGCTCCATGGCCTCAACAGACACAGGTAGTTGGCTAGGTTTATGGTACTAGGACAAGTATCATTCTATTGAGTGGGTCTTAAGTCCAGCTTCAGGTTAGTGCCAAGATACAAGTTCCACTTGTGTACATTTAGAGATATCTTGCTATATTGGTCATCACAATGGATTGTCATTGTAATAGCCAGTAGGACTATTTATTGCCTTTTTCCTTGATAGCTTTCACAGAACCTTCTGCTGCTACAAGAGCTAATCCTCAGGGAGGAGGCATTCAGGTCAGTTTCTGCACAATTCCTCCAAGTCCTTTATGATGTCTTTAGCAATAGAGACTCACCTTCAAGTTCTTTCTGGTAACTGAGGATACCAACTAAAATCTACATTGTTTGGGGTGTTGCATGGACTCACAACTTAAAAGTACCAACATGCTTGGTACAGGCTTTTTTTTAATAGTCTACATATTTTTGGTGAAGAATTTTCACTGACAAGTGGTATAACTTCACTTAAACTACACACACATACACATACTCACACATATACACACATACATATACACACACATATACATACACAGACAGACTTATGTAATTTATGTGTAATTTTATATAAACATAATGATTCTAATGGCTTTTTTCGAATATCTTTACTGTTAATATCCCTCTTCCCACCTTTTCCTTCTGTCCTCCCCTACCTACCCCTCTCATCAGTTTCCCCATTTCTTCCTTTATAGTACCTGCCATAATCTTTTTCTTTCTATTTCTCACTTTTCAAGCTGATAGGAGCTCAAGAATAGGCTGCTGAGGAAGTAGATCCCTGACTTCATTTAGTGTGTAGAGAGACTCACTGCTCTTCTGCCAGGAGGCTATGGGGCAGGCGGGGACCCAGGGCTCTGAAACAGATGCTCCCTGTCATAGAGTGACAGAAGTGAAAGCAGTGATGAATTGGGGAGAGGAATTCATGCTTCATGGCACTCTGATTTTAATGATCTGTACAGAAACACTACAGCATGCAGTGTTTCCAAATTAAACAAAAGGAAACTTCCCTCATACACAGATGCAACTCTCTCTCCAGATTGTCTGAGTAAGCGTGAGCGCACCACCGTGTCGGGGAAGGAATACTCCTTAGAGACACCTCTGTGTGCTTTCCTCTCCTCCTGCCTGAATCAAGACTACTAAGGTGATTGTGGCAGCTTCAGTTTCTCTTAAGTGACAATATTTTATTTCTATTGCTTCACAAACTAGATTGTTATGACAGAAAAGATTGGCAATGATAGGTAATAGAAAATTTTACTTGCATTGCTTTCAAAAGTTCTAGCTGCAAAGATAATCCTTTTATGGGAAAATAGAAGATAATTGTGAGGAAACAATCTGCAGAAAGGTTGAAAGGGAGAATTTTGGAACCTCTCCACAGCAGCACTGTGAAGGTGACTTCAGAGAAACATAGATCACATTTTTGAGGTCAATAATTTTTTTTGCCATCGTAGTACTCGATTGTCACCCAGAATTTCTCACAGATGAATAAAGATCCCCACACTGAACCACTTTGTGAAGACACTTCCTTACAGATGAGACACAACGTAAGATTTACAACCAGGTCACAGACCCTGTTCCAATAATACTTTCTTTACTCAGATCCATCCATCCAAGAAACTCAATATGACATGAACAGAAGGACAGAGAGTTCTAATCCTGTTCATTCTTCAAAAGTAAACTCCAGCTAACTCCCTGGTATCCCTGCTGTCCACCCCTTGCTTCCTCACCCCTGTACCATGCCTCTAGGGAAACAAGCACAGGAGATAGGAAGTTGAACTCTGCATTGATTCTTCCATCTTAAGTTTATACTCATCACAGCCTTAGCATCTTCCAGTGTCCTCATTGAACATCTCCCTGAAAAGAATCTGAGATATGGGTCCTCGGTATTTGCATCAGGCAGAGACATTCACAGAACCAAAGACTGTGATCATTTCTTTTCTTCAAATAGGCAGCTATAGTGGTGGATTTAAATTTTGAGTATGTAACAGAGCACAGTGCTTTCTTTTTCCCTAATGAGCTTAGTAAAGATGTGAGCTCTCACTGCATCTTAAAGGGGGTATCAGAATGGGCATCAGATTGGTTTAAGCACAGCTCACAAAGACAAGACTTGAGTGGCAAGTTGTCATCATCAAGAAGGTAACCTCCAAAGACACCCATCCCTGAGTTCAAATGTCAGCTGATGAGCTAAGGAGCGCACACAAAATAGATTAGCTTAATTTCCATTTAAAATGATGAAAATAATTATAATATTGAAACTCAAGGTTGACACAAGTATCCACTATACCAATATTACATGAGGTATTTTGATAATAGTGGTAAGTGTCAAGATATATTCATATCAATATCTTTGTTAATAACTTAAGAAATTTTGGAAATTAAGGTAAATACCAGATGTTAGTCCAGAACCAAATGAATGTCATTCAGGTCCAAAAATAGCCAAGGGTGGTTGTTCCAAACAACTAAGTGACTCTACCCTTTGTGAGACCAGTGTCATAAGTACTTGGAATCTGGAATTCTTTCATTCTATGACTACTGTGTAGACCTGTTGTTATGAGTAAGATCTACAGCATCATCAGACTTCTCCTAATTCTAGCTCTTGGAGAGTCTTCATGAACACACTGGTAAGAATTTCCAGGTTTTTCTTTGAAGACTCCCAGGTTTCTGACCCATGTGAACCTTGACCTTGAAGACCCAGTCTGCTCTCTCTGAGCACCA
Organism: Lophiomys imhausi; assembly: GCA_907164525.1. Lineage (NCBI taxonomy): Eukaryota > Metazoa > Chordata > Mammalia > Rodentia > Muridae > Lophiomys > Lophiomys imhausi. The sequence goes on along the minus strand of CAJQZJ010034157.1, from coordinate 233,831 downwards.
AGGTTGTAATGAATGGGCTGGCTGGGTTTTAACATTCTCTCCTGTTCCCAGAAGTCCAAGAGGCAACTGACACTGAAGGTCATGATCCTTTGAAGGGGCAGGCACACAAACTCAATCACATTACAGGATTTATTGGGGGCATATATGTGATAAGATTGGCAGGAAGCCCTGAAAGTGGAAGAAATATTGTACTTAAGCTGTTATGCCCAGTTCAAGAGACCTCCATAGATCATCAGGAGTCTGACTCTGATGCAACAGCAAAAGATCTTTTTTGATATGAGCCTGGACAGGGACCAAACATGTTCCCCATGCAGGGAGACAATGAACAGCTCCAAGCTCAAGGAATTAAGGGTTTTTAAGGGCTAACACAACAAACAAGGGGTGGGGGGAGTTCTAAGCCTTGACATTACCTGGTTGGCTAAGTATTTTTGACCTCTAAACTGATAGGTCCGGGCCAGGTGGCCAAACTTTGCCAACTTACAATATGTTCAGAGCCACATCTAAGATGTGGTCTGGGAATCTCTTGATAACCTTGTTCCCGGAGTGCAGGGGGAACTCCCAGTCAGCAGTTACATGATTAACAGTCCATACAACAATTGAACAGTCCTGTGCAGACAAGATATTTTATGACCTTGGGGTAGGGGTCAGTTCTCCCTGCCCATACACAAGGTGTTCAATAGGTGGACAATCTCCGGGGCTATTGTCACAAGGCCAAGATGCATGAACATTGAGTTCTTTCTTTTAGTTGAGGGCCCCTGTTATCTATGGTTCTGCACAGATGGTCTCTGTTTTTCTTAACTCAAGGTCTCTAGAAAGGAGAGAGGTATGTTTTTGCTCTCAGGCTGATATCGCTGCTTTGTTTTTCTTTTTTATTGGCTTAAAATAGCCAAGGCTAAGCAGAAGTAAATTGGGGTCCTTTTTTCTCTTAAAGCTTCACTGTTTTTGTTTCAGTCATTATGGAGTTTGATCCACATTTCTGGGTATGTCTGAGTTTTGATGATTGCCTAGAGTTGTAAAACCACCACCAAAATGTGTACTGTTATCCTTCCTGAAAGTAACCCCAAAATACAGGGTATATTTTTTCTTGGCTTTTCTTCTCTCAACATGAATATTTTACTTTTATTTTTTCAGAATGGAAACAAGTTTACTTGTGACAGTCTTAAGAAAGATGTCATGGAAGGAAGACAGATGTGTACCTGAGCTTTGGAGAGACCTTATAACACTTCCAGTGAGTGCCATATTTTCACATCAGATAAGCATAGCAACTTGAATGCCCAGATTCCCAACTGGACACCATTTATCAGCAGAGTAAACTAATGTTTCACAGAATGGGAGAAGGGCGTTCTGCAGACAGGGGGCTATATCTAAAATTTACAAGTAAGTGAAAAAATAAAACACCAAGTAAACAAATTGATAACCAACAAGGAACTAATAAAACAAATACAGTCCACTGAATGTATTTGCTACACTAATCCATTTAGAAAAAAATGATTGTTAGGTTTATTCCAAAGAAAGTAGTTTTAAAACCCAATCCACATCTCCTTTTCTTCCATTTAAAACTACATCCAATCATTCCAATCATTCCATTATAGTGTTATTTAATATGTATATGGCATTGCTATACATATATATTACTATAAAATATAGTTTTAAAAAATTTATCTTTAGAATTAGTAGCTATAAGGAGGCCTTATGCAGATCATTTGTCCAATGCCAACTGTGCCGAGGAGCTCCACAAAGATTTGTTTTAATTCAGAATTAGCCAACACACTGGAATGCAAATGTCCCAGCACTGTGAAATTTGTCTCCCTACAGTTTGTCCAACCACTTCAGGCCTGTATTTGAAATAAGAATCTGTTTGCATTGACATTTTCTTAGCTGAATCTAGCAGCTTAAAAAAAAATCTGTTCTATGTTTCCACTTCATTTAACTGTTTCATATTAAACATCTCAAGTATGTGTAGTTCACTGGTGACAAGGAGATTTGCCATAAGGAAGTCAGGTGGCCATGCCTGCAGGTGCAGTAGAGCTGTCAAAGGTGAGCTGTCTGAGCTGAGGGACCCAAGCTTTTGTAATTGTCAGCACACATACTTGGGGAGGAACAAGGCCTGTTTCGGGTCAGAGCAGGGCCACTGTCCTACAACTTCTTTGAGAGCTACATGCTGTGCAAGCATTTCTAAGCATGTCATGAAGACAGAAACTCAGCAGTTCCATCTGTCCCCAGGACTTGCAGAAAACTCAGAAAGCACATAAAGTGTTGTTACCTGTGAGTGGTTTAATTAAAACACTGAAATGGTTTTCCACTAAACAGTGCATCAATTATGTTAACAGCCTCTGGCTTTGTTCTATGGTACATCCTTTCTATCTTCTGTTCATACCAGTGAATACTGAGAATAAAAATGTGAAATACTTTTCTGTACAATAAAAGTATAAAGATTGTTATTTTTTCATGTCTAGGAAATTTCATTCTTAGATTTTAATATTAACCTGAGAAACTAAGAAGAATACTCAACTCAAAGCCTGTGATGATACCTTCCACAAAGTAACCAAACAGGTTGGTTTTACTGAATTATTCCACTAAATTTGGGGAACAAAGTGTATCACAGATATGCGCTGTGCAAAAATTGCCAAACTTGAGCAATAGGGTATTTTAAAAGTTAAAATATCAAGGAGAGGAAATCTCAATTTTCAAAACTAAATTATAAATCTAAACCCATGTTCTATGAAAATATATTTTACTGAACACTATGCATTTAAAAAGGAAGACTGTTTCTTCATATCAAAATGAATTAACACCCTCAGTGAGATCAAAACACATCATAAGTGTATGATAGAATTCTTGTACCCACGATGTACTCCACAAACATACACCATGCCAGGCTTCAGAAGGTCTAGGGGGAAAAGCCATGAAGTTTTTAAATACAATATAGAGTAACCTGCCCATATCAGAACTAGTTTGTGGAAACTTTAGAAAACATTGGCAGTTCTGTGTGAAGTGTGATAATAGGAAGTTGGAAATACTACTCCTGTGTTGGGGGCTCATACAGCACCCCTCCAGAGTTAACATGCATGCTTGCTTATGTCTAAATATTATTTGGCTTTTTTTTCTTTTTTTTCCTTTATTTTTTATTTCTTCAAGTTACATCTCAATCGCAGTCCCCTCCCTATTCCCGCTCCAGTCCCACCCTCCCACCCTCAACCCCCCATCCTCTTCCCTTGTTTTTTCTTTTAAGTTTAAGGTATATCTTATTTCCCCCTACAGTTTCCCCTTTCAGTCCAACAAATGGCTCTTTCTCTTATAATGATAAATACAATACAGTACAACAGAGGTAATTAGGCCACAGTTATGAGGGTTATATGGCTTAACGTACATTCCCAATGACCAATTCTTGGTTTCATTGATTCTTTGTATAGTTCTTTTTGTTTCTAAGTTGTTGATTATTTGGCTTTTTAAAAGAAATTCCATTTAGAAAGAAAGAAAAAAAGGGGGGAAGGAAGGAAGGAAGGATGGATAGAAAGAAAGAAAGAAAGACCAAAGCATTAACTGCAGGGAAACCTTCAGCTTTCTCTGCCCAGGTCCTTATTGGTGGTTGATTATAACCTTTAGAATTTCAAGGCTGCCATATTCTGCAGATCTCTTGAGGTTTTTGAAGATGCCCTATCTATCTCTTATATTTAGATAAGCAAATATTGCTTGTCTCTTAGCAACTTGATTTCTGAGTAGCTTAGAAAATAACGGTGGTAGACTGTCAGAGTAACTAACAAAATGACACGTTTTCATGACTATTAGTTTCCATTCCTTAATTATCCTAAACAGTTTATGTCGGTTGGTAGCAAGAGGTCAAAACTTGACATTTCACTTTTAAGTATTACTACGAACAATACCTTTAAGAAGCGTTACCCTTAATTTTGTATCAATATACAAAGATCAATACCAATGTGGCCAAATATAATCTTAATTTTGTATCGATATACAAAGATCAATACCGATGTAGCCCAATACAATCTTAATTTTACATCAATATACAAGGGTTAATACCATTGTGGCCAAATATAATCTTAATTTTGTATCAATATACAAAGATCAATACCAATGTAGCCTTATACAATCTTAATTTTGCATTAATATACAATGATCAATACCAATTTAGCCAAATATAATATTAATTTTGTATCAGTACACAAAGGTATAAGGCCATATTCAATAATCTGTCCTTTTTTCTTGATCTTTCCTATACTATGTCTATGTCCCATTTTTTTCTCAAGTCTGTTCACTCCTATATGGCAGAGAAAGAAGGATACAGAAAAGAAAAAGAGAGAAGTCCCTGGGTCTACCCTCCAAAACCCATTTAACAAGACCATTTAACAGCTTGTAGTCTTTTCCCCTAAATAACAAAATTTTCTATTATCTATCAAATAACCAAAGGGGGAGAACACCCTCCCCACCTTCTGGGGATGGGACGTTGTTCTCTTAAAATGACTTCCTGCTGATTTGGGACATAGTAAACCTGTTTGGGGCCCAAATAAGAATGAAAAAATGGTTAAAAATGTTAATAGAATCATTTGATGTTCAGTCCTTTTGTGCTCAGCTATTTAGATGTCCTAAGAAGTTCATAGACAGAAGCTGATCTTCAGAGCTTTACTGAAGATCTGGCTGGAGTAGTCTGTGGAGCTGAATGATCTCAGTGATTTTGAGTTGTTGTGGTTGTAGACTTTTGAGGAAACTGCTATTGAAGAAGTCTGCAAGGCTGGATCATCTGGGCCACTCGTCTTCTTTGGTGTCTGATCTGTTTTCTGCTGAGGTTTCCATTGTCCAGTTGTCCTTGGATTCCTTGAATGTATGCTTTAAATCTCCTGGAAAGATAAGAACAGAGCCCTGCCCTAATCCTAACTCTGGGACAATTACCTTTTTTTTTTTGGGGGGGGGGTGTCAGGTAATATTTTTCCTGGAGCAAATTTGGTTTTTTGACAATATATAAAGTATTGATATTTTGGAGCTAAACAAACCTTTAGTGTATATATTTTGAGATCTCAAAGGACAATTTGTTTGAATTGCAGCCTGCCTTTTGTAAGTAGCTTTTAAACTTAAATCTTTCCAAATCCTATGTGCCTGTCTCTGCATTCTAAGTTTTGGGATCAAAGACATGTGGTTCCCAACTGATGGGATTAAAGATGTGCTCCTCCACCCCTGGATCAAAGTTTTTCTCTGTTTAGAGCTTGTTTTGTATATGGCATTCTAAGATGTTTTCTTAACTTAAGATTTTTTGATATCGAGACATGTCAGCTCCTGACAGCACCCCCTATTCTACTCCAAGTAGAAGATGAGCATCGCAGAATCTCCAGTGGGAGATGATTGAATTGGTGGTAAGCCTTTCTCTTGGCAAGAAAAACCCCTTGCTTCAACTGTAGACAGACTTCTGTCCAAAAAGGACAAAACTTGAAAGCAGATAAGTCGACAGACAGCCTAGCTCTGCCAAGACAGGGTAGGTAAGTCCTTCATAATTCCTGCTCTACACTCAATGTCTGTCAGAGAAACGGGGCCAAATGGCTGAAGATTGATGCTGTAATGTATGGAGAGAAAATGGGAACTGTCCAGGCAGCCACTGGTATGTCATTTTTTAGTTTTGGAAGCTGCAGGCCCTGCACTTCCTATATAATCAGATATATTTATCCCTCTCAGGTCTCTGAGGTGGTTGAAGAATAGATAGCTAGAGTCTCATAGTTAAATTTTGAGTTGTTTAGGAATCAAGAGGGTGTTCTGGATCTAAGAAGATATTTTTTAAATTATGAGGCAAGTTAGTATGAAAGCTGAGTTAGATATAGAACTTTTAACTCATGGAGATGGTTAGATAGTAGAATGTTAAAGTCAAGTGCCAAATACATATGGACTGGACATTGGGAATGTATGCTAAGCCATATAACTCTTATAATTGTGGCCTATTTATTTCTGTTGTTTTGTATTGTATTTATAGTTATAAGAAAAAGAACCATTTTTTGGACTGAAAGGGAGAGCTGTTGGGGGGAAAAAGAAATACCTTAAACTAAAAAAAAAAAAAAAAAAGAAGGGAAGAGGATGGAGGGTTGAGGGGGAGGAGAGTGGAAGGGTGGGACTGGAGGAGGGAGTAGGGAGGGGATTGTGATTGAGATGTAACTTGAAGAAATAAAAAATAAATTATTAAAAAAAAGAATTTCAAGGCTGTCATTCCAGTGTAGAAAATAGCTCACATATATGCAAATCATGAATTGCCTGTTTTGTTTTCAGACATCTTCCCTTCATTTCCTTAATTTTTCCTTCACAGCAACAGTTGACAGAGACAATCGGTGCTGTTTTTCACAGATTACAAACGAGAAGATTCTAAATTCCATACAGCAAGAGCAGGAATAGCTGTGTCCTGAAACAGAGCCTGTCTAAGGGTTCTGAGTGCTGTGAGTTCCCACCTGACTGCAGAAGTCAAACACTCTCAGACATGCTTGCAGGTGGGATGGTGAATTGCACTATTTATCCTCCTTAGTCTCTGCTGAGCTCACAGGTCTAAAGCCATTGAGATCCCCTAACTTTGGGAAATGAGGGAATGAGGGTTAATTCCAGATGTGGACCAGTTGTCATGGTGCCCAGAGTCACGTGATATTTGGCTCTCTGACTCCAACTGCTTCACTTTAGGCACAGTGATAACTCATTTTCTGATGGGCACCTGGAGATTTAGTTATAATTCATTCTCCTACACCTCACCTGAAAACTATGCATAACATAGACAGTCTCTCATAGACAAGATAGTCTCTACCTTCACTCTTCAAATAACTCACTCTGGAGGGCTGACAGAGTGGCTTCAGGATGCCCTGCAGCTCACACTATCACATACCATTTTTCATTGAGATCTTTTGAACCCATACTCGATTGAAAACATAAATAGTCCTCTCTGGAACATTGACTTCTCTCCCGGAAGTATCTTTGCAATTCAGGAATTGGAGTGTAGAGGAATCCTGCAGCCAATAATAATAATAATAATAATAATAATAATAATAATAATAATAAAATAAAATAAATCTGGTTTCACTCTGCAGACTCCGCCCAATATTCATCCTCCTATGAGCTTCTGCCCGGAGGTTGACTCTAACAGAGAGAGGTCTGTAAGCATTAAGAGTTCAGCAAGCATCTCCACATGTTGTATATGCTGGACAGAGTGACTGGTATGTGAACAAACAGTTCTTTCAAAAATCATTGTGGGAAAGAAAACAATGTAACAATTTCCCCACATTAAACAAAACATTTTACTTGATTTGTGTTTATCATTAAGCAATAATCCTATTTAGACAAAAGGGAATTTAAAAGAAAACATGTTTTGTTCATTTCTCCAAGGTAACTGGTAACACAAAATCTTCGTGGCCAAATAAATGACTATCTTGGACCCAAGACTTAGGAGGCCAACACTCTCACTCACACCTTAACCATTTGTTTATTTCACACACTGAAATTCAAAGTATCTGGTTGGATGTCTCTTAAGAGGCAGAGAGGAGAGCTCAAATCCAGTGAATGCATAGATTGCAACATCTCCATGTTTTTCAGAGCCTTTTCAGGCCTCTGAAGTCCAGACTCTTATTTGGATACAGAACTGCTGTGAGCTTATCCAGTTCAGTGAGACCCTGATCCTGCCAGATAAAGCTAAATCTGGTCCTCAGCCGTCCACTTAGAGGGACTTAGAGATAAGGCCTGGCATTGCCAGGAATGTTCCCAGTAGTCCCACTATGACAGACTTGACTTGATGTGTAGCTAATTTCACACAATCAGTTTGAAGATTATCTGGATTTATGAAAATAGGGAGTTGTTTTGAATTCATAAAACTAATTTGTAAAACATTATTAATATTATCATAAACTTTCTGACAGGAGGAGAGAAAAGGAGGCAGGGACAGGTTTTCTCTGCAGTAACTAGTTCCCTAGTACAACCTCACAACTATATTCACTGTGATTGTTGCTAACTTTCCATGTGCAAATGGGCTGATGTTCCATGTTCCTACTGCTTGTTCATTAATCTGTGTTTTAAGGTATGGTTTGATTTACACAAAATAAAATGGTACTTTCTTCTTCTGGCAGATGACACTAAAGTGTTGCTGGATAAGTGAACTATGATGGCCATTCCCACTCACTCCAGGGCACAAGCTTGAGCCCTGGTACTCTTCTTAAAATACCTCCACACTTGCATGTTGTCACCAGTGACTCCCCAGTGGGCCAGTCCTCCATACTTTAGTGCTAAGGTGCACTACCTCCTGTCAGGCACGAAGCACAAAATCTAAGTGTTTTAGCCATATAACATGGTACAGGCAATGTGAGGAAATCCACTGTGTCGTTGTCTGTCCATGGCCTCTCCTTTCCTGTGCATCTTCACCCTCTTAGTCTGCAATGATGGGCCTGATCTTCCAACTCTTTTCCCTTTTCCTAGTAGGGAGATTTTGATCTAAATCAGGAGAGGGTGCTACACAGTCACTGAATGACAAAGTGCAGGGTAGGCTGTAGGTCAAAGAGCTGTGGTTACCTTCCATCAAGTTTGTAAAAAGTCCTGGTCCGTGGAAACCTGACCACTGTGCTTAGCCAGTCAACTGTAGGTCACCTCTGACTAGGGCATCCTCAGCTACTTTATGGCATCCAGAGGTTCAAAAACATTTTCTTCAACAAAATCCTAGAGATTGGAGGATGTGGTAAGAGTGCACTTCTCAGGCTAAGCCAGGCTTGTGAAGGGCTAGGCTATTCTTCACTCCTGCGGGGAGGAGGTTATGTGTACATATGTGTATGTATCCTTTCTTTTCAAAAGTTAAATGACTTCTATCAGATATATAAACTAGGAAGAAAATATTCACATCCTCAGCTCACTTACTGTTCTTTTATGTCCATCCTACATAAGACAGGCAGTGCTTATTAGAGCAGGTGGAAAGCCTGGATTCGACATTCCTTTGCCTGGGGAGTTGCATCAACATTCCACAGATTAGGTAGTTTGAATATTTGTTATTTTTCACAGTGTTCTTTGTCATTGCAAAGTCAAGATGCCAGAAGATCTTGTATGCTGCAGGTGGTTTCTTATGTGTCCCAAGACTGCAGAGAGCAAACTTTAGTGTTTCTCTCTCTTAGAGAAGCCCCAATCCCATTGCACTCACCATCCAATCTCACTACGTTGAAGGACTCCACTTCTAAATACCATTACATTGGGGTCAGTGGTTGAACACATAGATATGAAGGTATTTTTTGGGGGGGTATGAATGAGTGGAATGTTAATTCCTAAAAGACATAAGGACTTCCCAGAGTCAATCCCTGAGCTCCAGATTGAAATGCAAACTATGGAAGGCTTCTAATTTGTTTTGGTCCATATATAAGGGGAAAAAAAACTTAGGGTATTTGTTTTCAACATTTTATAATACAGAACTTCAACCTCTAACAACCATAACATACTATCCTTGGACATGAATCCCACCTTCCGGTTCATCAGGACAAACACTTATGCACCTGCATTCCTCAGGTGGGTAGAAAACCAATCTAAAAATCCAGGCTTTATTAAAACTCTAGAAACATGTCTGTCTGCCTCTAACTCGCCCATGTGAGCTTTCAACTACTTGCAGTGCAATGCTTACCTGCCTATCACTTGTCGCGTCCCCCTTGTCCAGCAAGGATGACGCAACTCACAAAAGCTCTTCTCCAGCAGTTTATTCAGGTCCCTTGAAAACAGTGTTCTGAATTCCGAATTCCGAATGCCCGGGCAGACCCAACCCACAGGCTAAATACTAAAATGAACAGCCAGTCAAGTAAAGCCAAGTGGTGCTATCTTAGAGGCCTACATATGCGGAAGCAAGCCAGATCAGCGGTCTATGCCAAATATGAACTTATTATCATAGAGAGCACTCACCGTCGGGCTGGTGGAAGGCGGAGACCAGCGCCATCTTTAGGGCGCGACACATCGCAGCTCTCTACAGTTCCTCCTTTTTTATTTTTTCTAAAGTTGGTAAAAGTCCCTGGAAAGGCTTCGTAATCCCTCTATCTGGGGATCTCACGGTGGGCCTGAGCCTGTAGGAGGGCGGTGCTCAAACTCTTACCCGTCTCTGGGTCAGCCTCCCCACTCGGGACTGCCCTGTCTTAGGTGGCCGAGACTTACCCGTCAACTCCATCACTGACTTGCCAGACCCTAATATCCGTGGAACGAATACCTCAGTGGGCAGGGACTATGCTTAGTGAAGATTTACTTCACGGCAGCAAGCCATGCCTGAGGGGACTGGCCCGCCTCAATGGCGACAAGGGCTTGTATAATCATGGCTGCATTACGCTTTTGTGTGGTTCTCATTTTGTAGATGCACCATAGGCAAACCAGAGAGGCTAGTATCATTAGTATCGCCAAAGAGCCTACGCCCGCCCACTCCTTAAGATGATCCATAGCCGTCTGTATCCAGGAAGTCAAACCAGTAGCCAGGCTCAGATCCACCCGAGTGGAGTTGATGTGTACGATTGTCGCTCTCAGCTCTCTCATCAAATTTTCAAATTCAGCCGACCAATCCTGTAAGAGGAACTTTGACAATTGTCTAGACAAATTAGCAGCCTTTGTATAATTTTGATATTGTACGGAAGTAACACACAAACCTTGCAATTTCCACTCACACCCAAATTGTGCTAGTTGCCAAAGAGAATCAATCTGTTCTTGTATTAAATCTATGCGTTGATTAACTATCATAAGACCTCCTTTGAGATGAGAATTCATAGAGGTCTGAGTATCCAATGCCTGTGCCACAGTGGCTGAGATGTTATTCAGGGCATTGGCAGTCTGTATAGAACTAGACAAGGCAATAGCTGAGGCAGTAGCTCCCACAGCAGCAACAGTGATAGCAGTAACAATAGCTGCAGTGATGCCAAAATCTCTTTTAAATCTGAATAGCATCATGGTATTAGGGGCCTCTACAGGAACTGGTACATATCGAGGCATTCTAGTCACCACAGCCACAGGAAAGGCTGTGGCATTCCAGCATAGGGCATAAAAACATGTGCCCGGAGGGCATACTAACTTTTCTTCACCCAAGGTTGCACTCCCATTACTTACAATCCACAGAAAAGGAGGCCAGAGACACACTGGCGAAGCTAAAAAGGTCTTATTGCAGTAAGAATGAAACAAAGAATTCCAAGTACCAGAGCCACTACCGCTAGAGAAATCCAGATTGGTAGCAGACCCTAGGGAAAAATTACCTCTTTGATAAATTCCTCCCCCTAGCATAATGACAGGTCCCAAGTCCATGCAACTTCCATTTACTCCACACAAAAGCCACAAATCAAAAGGATTGGTGGCAGTCTGCTGAGGATCCTTAGTAGATTTATCAAGCATTCCTGTACAAGACTTATTCACTATATTACTAATCATGGGGCTAAAGGAAAAATAATCTTGTTGAACCCAAACTGCTCTGCGCTCCTGACATACTCACTGCTACTATCACCAGGATCCTTAGGAAGGTCTTCATGACGAATCTTCCTCACAAGGCGTTCAGGCACCCACACTGGATCTTGTTGATCCTGAGGAAAAACACAAACAGACCCTCTCGCCCATGTTAGCACGGGGTCAGGCCCCCGCCAAGAGCCTGTCAGAATGTCCTTCCACTTCACCATGCTTTTAGGTGAACCATGGGAATCCTGATGTCTGTCCGCTGCTGAGCGGCCTTGAGCATCCAAATTGAAAAAATTTAAAGTAAATAAGGCTAAAGACATTCTCTCCTTGGGGGTACGGCCTTGTCCTATTCCCCCTTTTTGTTTTTGCAAGCATTCTTTCAAGGTGCGATGAGCACGCTCCACAATTCCTTGTCCTTGAGGATTGTATGGTAATCCATGATTAAGCTGTACCTCTATCTGGTTACAGAAGGAGACAAAGGACTGAGCCGTATAGGCTGGTCCATTGTCCATTTTCAGCTGCTGTGGTTTTCCCCATGCAGCCCAGGCTTCTAAGCAATGTCCTATGACATTGCGAGCCTTTTCTCCACTCATAGGTGTAGCATGTATGATACCTAAGCAGGTATCCACAGATACATGAATATATTTTAATGTTGGTAACGTCCATTTGCCAGATTTTGAGTGGCAACAACCCTCTAGGGTTCACTCCCACACTGGGAGGATGATGATGAATCACACACTGAGGACAGTCCAAAACTACTTGTCTAGCATCTGCTCTAGACAAATGGAATTTCTGCTGTAGAGTTTTTGCATTTACATGAAATAATTGGTGAAACTGTCTGGCTTGGTCCAGGAATGAGCTCCAAAAAATGCATTCCATCCTGGTCCATTGATCAACTTTATCATTACCCTCACTTAATGGTCCAGGTAATCCTGTATGTGCTCTGATATGTTGAATATAAAAACATCTTTTTCTCTGCCAGATTAAAACTTGTAACTCTTGTAATAAGGCACATTCAGTACTACTATTCTTAATAGGACCTGCTAATTCTAATACTTTCACTGTGTTGACCACATAAACTGAATCTGAAATCAAATTGAATGCAAATTGACATCTTTTAAACACCTCAATTACTATTTTTAACTCTACTATTTGGGGGGAGCCCGGTTGAAATTGACATAACACAGGCTCTTGTCTTTCTATCAAATAGGCTCCACAGCCTGTCTTTGAGCCATCAATAAACACATTTGGTGACCCTTGAAGTGGTACTGCTGAAGTAACCTTAGGGAATATCACTGGGTGCTCCTTAAAAAATGATAGCAATGGATGTTTAGGATAATGGTTATCAATCACTCCTTCAAAGCTACATTGCAATATTGCCCAGTCATCTACAGTGCCACACAAAAATCTTAATTTGATAACTGGAATAAGGCACTATTATACTGGCAGGAGCAACTCCAAAAGACTGCAAGCATTGTTGGATACCATTCAAGGCTAAAGCAGCAAGTGCAGTGGGATAATGTTCTATTCTGTTCTTACTTGTGTCCACATCCCCGGGCAGAAAGATCTCCCTACTTTCAGGGACTGAACTGGCTGCTCTGTCTGAGTGGCTTCTGGATATGGAGGAGGAGTCGAAGGCGCCATGGCAACGGCTTTGTTTACACCAGCTGCCGCCATCGTGGCTGAAGGCGCTGTAGCAATGACTCCACCCACTCCGACTGCCGCTGACGTGTCAGGCGCCATGGCAACAGCTCCACCGACACCGACTGCCGCCTACATGCCCTTTTCTTTTACTTTTTTCTTTTCCTTTTTTCTAATAACAGTCCTCTCCAACTGTTCTATTAGAGCGTGTAGCTCTCCTTCAGAATCCGTGCTCTCTGAGTCCTCCAAATCTCTAAAATCTCTAAAATCTCTAAGATCGGGATAGAGAGGAACTTTCTTTTTGCCTCCCTTTTCACTGTCTGCCTGCTCAAATCTTTCACCTTTGTTACTTTCCTTTTCACTGTCTACCTGCTCAGATCTCTCCCCTTGCAGCAGTTCCAAGGCTGATTCTCCCTCTTTGATTTCATTACAACACCTCTGATCTTCTAAACAACTCCTCACCATTTTCCAAATTGGTCTTACTCCATGCTTCAGAGTCCCTTGCTCCCAAGCAAAATCCAAGTCCCTGCCTAATTTTTCCCAGCAGGATACTGTAAGATTCCCGGACACCGCAAACCACGCAGCCACAGAATCACATTCATTTAAAAATCTTTCTAAGGTAGACTTCTTACTCTTCAAATTCCTAGCTAAAAGTAGCTCCTGAAGAGCCAGAAAAATTCGGTGTGACTCAGACAATCCCATGTTTAAAAATTTTACTTTCGGTTTGCTGCTTCCCCGCGAAACTTTACCTTTAGTTCGCAACTTCCCGCGAAACTTTACCTTTTGTTCGCTATTTCCGCGAAACTTTACCGTTTGTTCACTATCTCCGCGAAACTTTACCTTTTGTTCACTATCTCCGCGAAACTTTACCTTGTGTTCGCTATTTCCGTGAAACTTTATTGTCCTGATTTGAACTTACCAGCGCTGCACCTGACTGCAGGAGTTCTGAGTCTTTTCTGGGTCCCCGTACGGGCCATCACTTTGTCACGTCCCCCCTTGTCCAGCAAGGATGACGCAACTCACAAAAGCTCTTCTCCAGCAGTTTATTCAGGTCCCTTGAAAACAGTGTTCTGAATTCCGAATTCCGAATGCCCAGGCAGACCCAACCCACAGGCTAAATACTAAAATGAACAGCCAGTCAAGTAAAGCCAAGTGGTGCTATCTTAGAGGCCTACGTATGCGGAAGCAAGCCAGATCAGCAGTCTATGCCAAATATGAACTTATTATCATAGAGAGCGCTTACCGTCGGGCTGGTGGAAGGCGGAGACCAGCGCCATCTTTAGGGCGCGGCACATCGCAGCTCTCTACAATCACTGTGCTCCCCACCATGATGGTAATGGACTCACCTTTTGAAACTGTAAGCAAGCCCCCATTAAAGTCTTCCTTTTACAAGTTGTCTTTGTTATAGTGTTTCATCACAGCAATAGAAGAGTAACTCTGACACAGGGAATTTGTTTAATTTTTTTGTTGATTGGTAATAATTGTGCACATAATTGGACTCATGTATATTTTAACACATATGTGATATATACAATAATCAAATGTAACCTTTATTTATCTACACTTTGTGTATTTTTTTACAACTTCTAGTATCCACTGCCTTAGAGTCATATCCATCATTTTTAGCTCTCACATATGAGAGTGAACATCCAGCACTTGTCTTTCTGTTTCTGATATTATTTCACTTAATAGAATGTCCTCTAGTTCCATTCACTTGTACCACAAATGACAAGATTCCATTCTTCCTGGTGGTTGAATATTCTATTGTGAATACTTCCCAGGTTTGCTTTATCCATCTGTCTTTTGATGGATACTTAGATGGGTTCCCTAACTTCCCTATTGTGAATATTGCTGCAATAAACATGGATATGTGGTTTTGTTGTTGTTATTGTTTTGTTTTGTTCTTAATATGCTGATTGCATTTCCTTTGGCTGAATACACAGATATGAGACAGCTAGGTCGTGCAGACCTATATTTTCAGTTTTTTGAAGAACTTCCATATTGTTCTCCAGAAGAAGTATATTAGAGCATTTTTAGCCTGTGCCATTCTTTAGCACCACTCCCCACTCTCTCTCCTTTTCACCCTCTTCCTCCACTCCCTCCCCCTCTTCTGTTTCTCCCTCTTTTTTACTCTTCCTTCTTCCTCTCCTTCACTTTCATCCACATTCTCAGTTCATTCATTTACATGCAGTACACACACACACACACACACACACACACACACACAGAGAGAGAGAGAGAGAGAGAGAGAGAGAGAGAGAGGGAGGAGAGGAGAGATATCTCCATGGTGTGATGTTTGTAGGAGAGCCCCAAAGGATTTTCTGTTTCTGGGCACCAAGCAAACTGCTTTACAGGACCTGCTTCTATAATTCCCTATGACCCCGTTTCAGGACACTTATTTAAACTTATACAACTCCACTCTTGATCTAAATTATTACTGAATAAAGAATTCGCAGTTCTGTAGCCTAAAGATGGATTTTCATGTTTGATATACATTCCCAGAGCTTTGATTCAAGATCAAGATCAAGATGTATATGGGAAAGAATCAAAAGCACCTGGATATGCAAATAATGAATACACCAAGTGGTATAGCTCTGAACTAGCCCGACTTTACAATTTCACATTGTAAGGACAACTATCAAAAGATCACATTATACCTCATAAATATATAATTCTTGTCAATTAAAAAAATTATAAAAATGTATAAGGCACAAAAATCGGTAAAGCAAATAAAAAATCATGCCAGCATCTGTCCTCTTCTGCCTGTCTCCACAACATGAATTTTATTATTATGAGCTCTATTTTACTCTTAATCTAATATTTTCCTTCCCCAACATGCTGCCTTTTCAGTCACTGGCAAACTATTTTCTTTCTCCACAGACCATTAGCAACTTCAGAGAGTTCTGTGAGTTATATCTGAATATCCACCATGGAGTTTCCCTTTCTCTTCTATTGTCTTTCAGACAGCTTGAGATGCAGGATTCCTCAAAAGACTCAAACAGTCATCCTTACCAATTTCATTTTCACCATCTGTTGTGGAGACCCTCAACTTATTGAATAAGGCAACCCACTGGTGAAGTACCTTTTCCCATTAGCATATGGTATGTGGCTCATTATCTATGGATGCTCCTAGTTCTTAGTACAAATTTCTCTTCATGCTTTCCACACAAACTAAATGGTACTTCAGTTCTCTTTCTGAAGTAAACAATGTGCCACTGTAGCACTTCCAACCAGGATTGATTTTTCTATGTGTTTCTCACTTGCAAATAATGTGTATCTCAATCAGAGCATGCCTCATTTCTCCCATTTCATATTTGGAATATGCACCCTCATATATGACCATGTCTATCCTCATTACCATGGAAACAACTGCCATTGGAAGAGTCTCCACTCAGATTGCCCCATGCCCCCATTCCCCATGATATTTTTTTAGACCACAATAGAAATGCAGGGCCAACATGGGAAATGGAGCTGGGACATTCAGGGTGATTATGCATGTTCTTAAAACAGACCATTTTGACAAAGAGATAACACTTGCCAGCTTAAGAACACTAAAGAAAAGTCAAGATAGGCACACACTACATCAACTCATATTATTATCTCAATACTCAACTTTCAGTATAGAAATCTTTTAGATCTCAGAAAATCTGTTTTCTATAGGAGCCCTGTGTTGTACACAGGAAATACCATACAAATGCATTGTCACAGCATATGTGTGGATCATAGGACAACTTGCTGGATTTGGTTTTCTCCTTCCACCTAGAGATTGAACTCAGTTCATCACACTTTGTGGCAAGCACCTTTACTGAGACAACTCACAAGCCACAAGATACAATCTTTTCAACACCATCAGATCCTCTTCTTGACTGGGTACCAAAGGCCCTGACTTCAAGCCCTTCTCTCTCACCTTGCTCTGAGTAAGGTGTTCTTAGCTTATTACACTCACTGAAAGTTAACTCAGAACAACTTCTATCCTCTAGAAGTCTCCTTCCTCTTCTCTAAAATAGGAAAAGCTGTATAACTCATCAATAGGTGTGAGACTTTAATGAGACCAAATACTGACCTGAGAACCAGGGGCAAGAATGGAAATGGGAATAGTCTGTGTTGACAAGGTAAGGAACCTAAGTGAGCTCCAGAAGAATCCATAGAATTTCTATGGCTCTTTGTGTTGGCCACAAAGATAATCTGCAGAGTGATACATGAGCTATAGAGTTGGGCCTAGCTGCAGAGGTAACAAGGCAAGACGGGTTCCAGAAAAACAAATGGGTAAGCATATGGATGGCAGGTGTATGTGGGAAAACATCAATTCAGCAGGCCACAGTAACAGGGACCAACCCAAGCTGAGGACCCTGGGTCAGCTGGAGTTCTCTGCTTGTCGGTCCTTGATGCATACACTGGGAAGTCGGATGACCAGTGGAGGGGTAATCACCGCTGGGGTACTCAGTGTATATGGCTTAGGTGTGGGAGCTGCACCCTCTCCTTGGTCTGGTGTATTAATAAGTTATTGGGCCAGGTTTCCTTGACACAATATACTCATGTTCTTCTAAGGTCCCAATTTACCCTGATAAATGTATAGCCTTTTTCTGCTCCCAGGAACAAGCCATTTATCAGTCTATGATGCACAGGTAGGCAGACATTGCTGATCACCTGTCTAGCAAGGTGAAGAATCATCTTTCAACCTCAGAGTGAAGCCAAATTCTGCTTGCAAAACAGGGTCTCTCAAGGCAAGCCACATTCTGAAAATCCCCTTATTACCTACTAATTTAGAGCATGGCTTAGGCAGAGATCAACAGAAATATCAACTGAGATTATTATGACGATATTTTACTACAAAAGAACGAATAGAATTTTCCCAACTAAAGCTAGCACATGCAATTGTTCTAATCTTTAAATCTCTTTCTTAGTTTCTATGTAAGGTCATTTTTCTGCCCAAGAATCAGTCACCAGTGTCCTCATGCGTCCATAGTCTGGGAACTTTCTGAGTTCTTCCATGTTCCTTGTGACCTTGATGGTTTTGTGCAGTGCTGATTCAGCCATTTGTAAAGCATTGTTCAGCTTGGGCTTGACTGACATTTACCTCAAGGTTAGGTGGGAGTTATTGATTCTTGGGGTGAAGACTGGAGTGGTTAAGTGGCTTTGTCAGCACACCTTATCTAGAGTAAAGGGTATCACATGACTAAGCACTGCTTCTGTTTCTAGGGATCTAGCTGAAATGGGGTTTGTCACTTTTCATCACTGTGAGCTTATCCATGCATCCTCCTTTCTTATTTTGCACTATTTTGAAAGCAAGTCACTATCGAGGCCCATACCCGAGACCTAGGAGATATGCTCATGCCACGCTCCACGGAGATATGCTCATGCCAC
>CAJQZJ010034157.1:195408-214094 GCA_907164525.1 Lophiomys imhausi | reverse complement strand
GTTGGATAGTAGAATGTTAAAGTCAGGTGCCAAATACGTATGGACTGGACATTGGGAATGTATGCTAAGCCATATAACTCTCATAATTGTGGCCTATTTATTTCTGTTGTTTTGTATTGTATTTGTTATTATAAGAGAAAGAGCCATTTGTTGGACTGAAAGGGGGGGCTGTTGGGGGGAAAAGATATACCTTAAACTTAAAAAAAATTTTAAAAAGGAAGTGGATGGGGTGTTGAGGGGGAAGAGGGTGGGAGGATGGGACCAGAGGTGGGGAGTAGGGAGGGGGTTGCGATTGAGATGTAACTTGAAGAAATAATAAATAGATAGATAGATAAATAAATAAATAAATAAATAAATAATAAAAGAAAAAACTAAAAAAAGGGAATTACATTAATATAATTATTAAGGGTAACAGTCAGAAGGAAGTGTGAAAAAAGATTTTTATATCAGAGGAAAATAACTCGTTTTGACTCTCCATGCTCCTCACTAAATGGAAACTTTCTTTTCTCTGTTTCATCTGTTTATACCTCCTCCAGTCTCAATAAGTGGTGCTTTGTCTTTGAAGGTCTTTGAGCTGAGGAAAAGCCATGTGTCCCTTGTGGGTTCTGATCCTGCTCCACCCCCTCCCACACACCATTCTGTAGAGAATATAAGCGATCAGTATTCCCACAGACAGCCAGACTCCCTTTCTTTTCCCTTTATTAAAGTAAGTACCCATTTTCTTCTTTACTCAGTTCCAGAGCATTCTATCTTTTATAGTTCCTGTTCATTCAGGTGGAAAGATTTATTTCCTTAGGACCAACCCAGGAACATATAATTTCCAGAGCTACAGTGTGAGATTTGCCAGCTGAAGCAGGGAGAGAGAGGCCAAGAGATAGAGAGATGGGGACAGTTATACTTATTTTAAATATATTGTCAGTCAAGCAAAAAGATTGCACAACTGGGTCCAGTAAGCCCCAATATCCCAGGACACAATGCTCTTCCTCTATGCCAATTAAAGTTAAGCACAGTAAAATGCAGAAGAACAATTCACCAGTGTGGACATAAGAGGAACAAACAATGGTCTAGTGCCTCATGTCCACTCCTGAAGTAAGGACCCAGGTTTAGGTTTAAATATAAGACAAGAACAATGTCATTTACAATTGACTCAAATATTGGAGAATATCTAACCAAAGAAATGAATATGTGTACACAAAACCTTTTAGACACTGAAAACAGAAACTGAAGAAGAGATCAGAAGATAGAAAGACCACATAAGCTCAAGATTAGCAGAATTAATACAGTGAAAATGACCACACTAACAAAGCAATTTACTGTCCAATGCAATCCCCATCAAAAATCTAATACAGATCTTCACAGAATTGGAAAGAATAATCTTCAATTTCATATGGGAATATAAAAGACCCAGTATAACTAATAATTATACACAAATGACAACATAAACAACAATAATAAACCTTTACAGGTCTCACCAACCCAAATCTCAAGTGATAGTGCTGAATTGTAGTCATGGAACACCATGGTATTAGTATAAAAAAAAGACTCACTGATCAATGCAATAAAATTGAGGCCACATATTGAGGATTCATATTTCATGTGGAATACCAAAAGATTTCAGGAAACTAGTAGTCTCAGGTATGGGGTTCAAGGGAAGGAAGTTAGAACACACAGGTATAGATGGTTAAAAGAGAATAAAGGAACATGAAGGGTAAAATTGGAATGAGATGGGGAGTGTGGGTAGAGAAGGGAATATAGAAGAGATAACTAACATGGAAAGTCTTTAAAATAAGTTATGTGGAAACACTATAATGGAGGTGGAGATAAGACAGAGAATGGAGTTCATCTATAATCTACCAAATGTCCCATTAAACAATACAAGATAACAAATAAAAAGCCCAGTGCCAGGAATTGGTTACTTCTTTTGCATTTTTCTAGTCAGTGCGATCTCACAGACCCACAAATATTACACACTACTGTTAATGAGCTTGATTGCCCTCCAGAACTTGATGGTAAGAATCTGTTGCTGAAGAAACTATATACTTGAGTCATGGAAATTACATAAGTCAGGCTTGTACTGATCTGGGAGCTTTGTCTCTATTGGCTAACTTTCATAGTTCTGTAAGATGCTATGTGTACTACTAAAGAAGAAAAGTAATCATCAATCATATCAAACAGTAAATTCTAAGAGCTACAATGATGACTGGCCTAGCACGGCTTTGGTGCAAAAGTGACAAAAATGTCATGGGAGTAACCAACCACTTTCTGATTGGATTTAAGTTCTGGTCCACAAGCAGGGCCCATGTGACTGCATATTCATATAAAACCACACCCACTTTTTCCAGGTCTCAGAGATCATTGTGAAAGAGAAGTAGAAGAAAGAGCCAGAGTTGGTGGACACAATATAGTATTGGTATTAGCTCTTCTTTGAAGGTCTGGAAGAATTCTGTGCTGAAACCATCTGGCCCTGGGCTTTTTTGGGGGCAGGGAGACTTTTAATAACTGCCTCTATTTCCTTATGGGTTACAGCACTGTTTAATTTGTTAACCTGATCTTGATTTAACTTTGGTAGGTGGAATCTATTAAGAAAATTGTCCATTTCACTTAGGTTTTCAAATGTTGTGGACTACAGATTTTTGAAGTAAGACCTAAACATTCTTTGGATTTCCTTGATATCTGATGTTACTTCTCCCATCTCATTTCTGATTTTGTTGATTTGGGTTTTTTCCTTCTGCCTTTTAGTTAGTTTGGATAAGAGTCTGTCTATTTTGCTGATTTTCTCAAAGAACCAACTCTTGGTTTCCTTGATTGTTTGTATTGTTTCTAAGTTGTTGATTTCAGCCCTGAGTTTGATGATTTCCTACCATCTGCTCCTCTTAGGACTGTTTGCTTCTTTTTTTCCCCTAGTGCTTCCAGTTCTGCTGTTAAGTTGCTAATATGAGCTGTCACAATTTTCTTTTTGAAGGCACTTAGTGCTATGAACTTTCCTAGTAGCACTGCTTTCATTGTGCCCATAAGTTTGGGTATGTTGTGTGTTCATTTTCACTGGATTTTAGGAAGTCTTTGATTTCCTTCTTTATTTCTTCACTGACCCAGTAGTCATTGAGTAGAGAGTAGTTCAGTTTCCATTAATGTGTAGGCTTTTTGTTATTATGTTGTTTTTGAAGTCCAGCTATAATCCATGGTGGTCTGATAAGATATAAGGGGTTATTTCAGTTTTCTTGTATCTGTTGAGGTTTGCTTTGTGTCCGACTATATGGTCAATTTTGGAGAAGATTCCATGGGGTAATAAAAAGAAGGTATATTCTTTTGTGTTTGGGTGAAACATTCTGTAGCTATCCGTTAGGTCCATTTGATTCATAACCTCTGTTAGTCTCATTATTTCTCTGTTTGATTCCTGTCTTGATGATCTGTCCATTGGTGTTAGTAGGGTGTTGAAGTCTTCCACTATTAATGTGTGGGGATCAATGTGTGGTTTAAACTTTAGAAGAATTTCTTTTACAAATGTGAGTACCCTTGTATTTGGGGCATAGATATTCAGTATTGAGATGTCATCTTGATGAATTTTTCCTTTGAGTAGTATGCCGTGTCCTTCCCTATCTTTTTTATTAATTTCAGTTAAAAGTATATTATATTTGATATTAGGATGGCTACTGCAGCTTGCTTCCTGGGACCATTTGCCTGGAAAACCTTTTCCTAGCCCTTTACTCTGAGGTAGATTCTGTCTTTGTTAGTGAGGTACATTTCTTGTATGCAGCAAAATGATGGGTCTTGTTTACGAATCCATTCTGTAAGCCTGTGTCATTTTACTGAGGAGTTGAGTCCATTGATGTTGAGAGATATTAATGACCATAGGTTGTTATTTCCTGTTATTTTTTGATGTAGGTGGTGGTTGTGTGTTTGTGTATTACTTTTGGTTTAGCTGCGGTGGAGTTTTTTGTTTCCTGTGTTTCCTTGGGTGTAGTTATTTTCTCTAGGTTGGAATTTTCCTTCTAGGATTTTCTGTAGAGCTGGATTTGTGGACAGATACTGTTTACT
Source organism: Lophiomys imhausi (assembly GCA_907164525.1). Taxonomy (NCBI): domain Eukaryota; kingdom Metazoa; phylum Chordata; class Mammalia; order Rodentia; family Muridae; genus Lophiomys; species Lophiomys imhausi. The sequence continues at coordinate 210,059 of CAJQZJ010034157.1, read as the reverse complement.
GGTTTTGTCATGGAATATCTTGTTTTCTCCATCTATGGTGATAGAAAGTTTTTCTGGGTATAGTAGTCTGGGCTGGCACCTATATTCTCTGAGGGCTTGTAGGAAGTCTGTCCAGGCCCTTCTGGCTTTTATAGTTTCTGAGGAGAAGTCAGGTGTAATTCTGATAGGTTTACCAATATACGTTACTTGACCTTTTTTCCTTCCAGCTTTTAATATTCTTCCTTTGTTCTGTACATTTGGAGTTTTAATTATAATTTAATGAGAGGAATTTCTTTTCTTATCTAATCTACTTGGTGTTCTGTATACCTCTTGGAATTCTACTGGCATATCTTTATGTTTGGGAAAATTTCTTCTGTGATTTTGTGAAAATGTTTCTTGGACCTCAGAGTCAGTAGTATTTTCTTTCATCTATGCCTATAATTCTTAGGTTGTGTCTTTCCATTTAGTCCTTGATTTCTTGGATGTTGTGGGTGAGGAATTTTTTAGATTTATCATTCTATTTGGTTGTTTTACCGATTTCTTCAATCCAGTCTTCCATGCCTGAGAGTCTGTCTTCCATCTCTTGTATCCTGTTGGTGATACTCATGTCTGTAGTTCCTATCTATCCTCTTTCCTTGGTTTCCACCTCCAGGATTTTCTGTGTGTTTTCTTTATTGCTTCCATTTCCAATTTCAAGTCTTGACCTGTTTTATCCACTTCCTGATTCAGTTTGGTTATCTTTGCCTGAAAATCTTTCAAGGCCTTGTCTCTTTCCCTCTCTTGTTTGACTGAGTTAGCTTGGAGGTCTCCAGTGGAATTCTCCATAGCTTTCATTTGTAAAATTGTGATTTCTTTAAATTCTTTCAGGGATTTATATTCTCCTTGTAAAGCCACTATCATTTTCCTAAGTGTAGATTTGTCATCATTTTCATGTATTTCAGCTGTGGTGGGATGGTCAGGGGTTGCTGTATTAGCATAGCTGAATTTTGTTGGAGTCATATTTCCCTGACTTTTCTCGGTCCTATTCTTTTACTGGCCTTTTGCCATCTGCTTGTCCTTAGCTGTTTATTCCTGGTGCCTTCTGGACTTGGTGCCAAAGAAGGAGCTTTGGTGTAGAGGCCATATAATCTTGGGGATTTGTAGCTCTCCACAGCCTGGATGGGGCCTTGTGTGGGGGGCTGGTTCTCAGTGGCCCTTCCACAGCTCACCCCTTCCTGATGTGTCCCAACTGGGGACTCAGGTCAGGGGTTGAGCTGTGATGTGTTATTCCCACCTGCAGGTTCCTGAGATCCAGCTAGTCTTCTTGGAAGGGAGCTATACTCACCACTATACCACCAATGTAGACAGCTAGTCTTCTTAGCGATGTTGGTGGAGGTGGGCAGGCCACAGGCTGTAGGCTAGAACTGCAGTTCTCCCGTGGTATATACATCAGAACCATAACTGTGGACCTCCCAACTTGCTCTCAGGGGGCTCTCAGGTTCAATGTGCACCATATAGCCAGAAGCACTGTGATCTGGTACAGCCTATACCACCCAGGTAATGAACAATGGTCTGGGGTTGTTTAAGTGCTCTGGGGTAGGAGCTCTCTGTGTTGTAGCCTTGGTGTTCACCTGAGGGATAAGGCAGCTACCAGCAGGGAGATCCAATGTGGAGTTCATATCCTGTCCACAGTGCTTGGATTTGGGGAAGATCAGCTGCTTTATCCCAGCCAGAATCACTGTGCTGCAGTTCGGCCTGTCTGAGCTGGAGGGGCTTCTGGCAGTTTCCCTGTAGCTAGGGCATCAGGACTGTGATCAGGACCATGGTTGTAGTCCTCCCAGGCTACTCTCAGGGGAATCCCAATTTCAACCTGTCCCTCTCAGTCCGAAGCACTGTGGTCCAGTGCCCCCTCACTCTCTGGGGCAAAACACGATGGTCCAGAACTACTTTACTGTTCTGGACAAAGATCTAGATGCTGTAGACTGAGGCTATAGACTGAGTGCCCTGCCAAATTGAGCATAGGCAGGAAGTTCCAATATGGAGTTAACAAGTTGTCTACAGCACTTGGACTCAGAGGTAGCTTTGCCGCCTTTTCCCTACCAGAAGCACTGTGTTTCAGAGCAGGCTGTCTGAGTTGGTGGGGCTTCTAACAGTTTCCCTGTAGCTAGGGTGTCAGAACTGTGGTTATGATCCTCCCAAGCTACTCTCAGGGGGGGTCTGAGGATCAACCTGTGCCTCTGTGTCAGAAGCTCTGTGGTCTGGTGCAGCCCACTTGCTCAGGCAGCACTCAATGGTCCAGAACTATTTTACTGCTCTTGGCTGTGATGTTGCTGCTGTACCCTGACTACTGAGTGGAGTGCCTAGCCGAGGGGCAAGATGACAGGGTGGGGGGCAAGGAATTCTGATATGTAGTCTATATCCTGTCCACAGTACGCTTGGGCTCATGGAAGCTCAACATCTGTTAGTTTGATTCCCCAGTTACCAGTCAGCCAGATGCTGCCACCTTGCAAATCCCAGGGAAAATCACCCACAGTCTTATCATAGTGGCTCCATTGGTTTTATTTTGAGTGTCAGAACACCTGCATGGAAGCTGAGGACTCAGGAAATTGATAAAGGCCTCTGTTTGTAGGTAGAAGCTGCCAGATGATGTCCTGAAAAGATCTGATCTGCCAGCTCTTCCACTGTGGCAGGAAGTGCTCTATCTCCCATGTGTCTGGCATCTCTGTTCTTTCAGTGTCTATATGTCTAGTACAGAGTTTTTTATTGTCCTTGTCTTTGCTGGGCAAGCCCAGATAGGCTTGTGCCTCTCAAACTGCCATTCAGCAGGAGTATATATATATCTGCAGTGGTCCAGTCGGTCTTCCTGATAATCAGAATGTCAGGAAGCTTATTGGCGCCATCTTGTTGAGTCCCCCCCCCCAGTGCTCTTTTCTGCCTTCCATAGCATCATGCACACAAGTAGTAAGCAGAGACAAAAATAATAAAACACAAAATTACAAGAATTTTTTAAAGTTTATTTCTGAAGGTGACTAAGCTCTAGTTAAAGAACATACAGCCAAGAAAATTTGGCAGCACATATTGGTCTTAATGGATTTTTCAAAGAGCAAATAATTGGGTGGGAATAGAAGGGTAGAAGGTGGGTCTAAGAAGAGTTGGTGGATGAGGGTGCATATGACCAAAACACATACAAACCTCTCAAAGAACTAGGAAAATATTTTAAAATCAACTTTACAGCTAGAGGCAGGGATAACATATCAGTTGCTGGCATCACTTTTGGAGCAAGAACAAAACAGACCAGCTATTTTGTATTCCTTCAACATTTATTCTCCTGATCATATGATCCTGGGAGAGCAATCAAACAAAATCACTCACACACCAACTCACAAATACAATGTGTGGATTTTTTCTCTCAAGGTTAAAAATTATGAAAATATAGTCCTTAAACAGCATGGCTCATGTGACTGTGGATCTGATGACATATGCTGCACATTTTGGAGTGACACAGTCCCCGAGCAGCAGTGAGTGAGGGTTGTAACTCACATTTACCATCCTGGAACAAACTGCCAAAGTGGGAGGAGGGCTAGGAATATGTGAATATGCTCTTGCGTTTGTATCTTTTGAACATATTTCTACATGAGTGTGTACAGTGTTATAAGCAAAAAAAATGTTGTTAATTTAGTAGCAGCAATTGTAGGAACAAGTCCAATGTTATACTACCTTTCTTGTTGATGTTTTCTGTATTTTAATGCATTCTATCATACGCCCATTTCAGTCTTCTGAAATTCCTTTCTGTCTTCTTTTCTTCCTTCCATCTCTTTCTCTCTCTCTCTCTTACTTTTTTTCTTTGATTTAAACATTTGGTGCCATCCCAATAGGAACTAAAAAACCCCACAGATTATCTAAATTTGAAATAAAATTAAGAAATGGAACCCCACTTCCTATCAACTAGTAAATGGTTTATCAGTAAAGTTGGTTAGCCCCATCCTCGTTGAGTAAAGATTGTGTTGATTTTGAAGGATTTGATAATCATTACAACATTAAAATTAAATTATTTGAAATAATAATATATTCAATGAGAAACAGAACCAGAAGGATGAGGAGGGTCTAGCAGATGCTTAGGGCAGTGAGACTGTTCTTTATGGCATTACCATGATGGGCACAGGACATTATACATCTGCCAACATCCACAGAATGTACAGCACCAAGAAAGAACGAACCCAAAAGCTAACTCGTGGTGCTGGTGACATCCAATGTAGGATCAGCAGCTGTGAAAAAGCTGGTGGTGGGCCAGAGATAAGGAGCCATAGAGAAGCACTGAGCCTTCAGCTCAATTTGTTATGAGCCTAAAACTTCTAAGAGTACTTCATCTAAAAAACAAACAATACCAAAAAATCTGATACTAAGTGAGCTTGTGGCATGCTTCAGAGCTTTGGGACCATTTTGCTAATTTATTATGAGGACCAGAGTTCAGATTCAAGCACTACATGTATCCTATAAACACCTGGAATCTAGCTCTGAGGGATCGGATAGCCCTGTCTGGATCTATACATGCATGAATTTGTACACCTACATGATCACTCACTCAGAAATCTACAAATACATACAAACATACATACAAACACACATACATAAAACCTTTTAAAAATATATAACATGGCTCTGACTTTGAGAAAAGACACCAACAATGCTTTGCTGTACTCATGCATATTGATATAGCCAGACTCATGTGTACAACTGTGATTTCATCCTTTAATGTTAGTTTTCTGATTAGTTGATTCATAAACATACTTACAAAGCCAAATTGCTTCTCTGATCTATGTAAGATGATTTTTGTATCTGATCATTAATATGGATAGTATTGTAAATTTTATTTTTATCAGCCCTACTCTCGCCATATATCCTGTCAAATCTTTAAATACATATTATTAGTGCATTCAGTACCACAAAAAAGTTTAAATTATCTTACAAAAATTTATGTCTTATAAGAAGTACACAAGGAAACAAGTTCAGATGTGATCTTAATCACGTAAAAGAAAGACATATTTCAAAGAAGCTTAGAGGAGAACAAGATGGGGGATGGAGAAATAGCTGAATAGTTAAAGTACTGGCTGCTCTTCCAGAGGACCCCAGTTCCATTTCCAGCATCTACATGGCAGCCCACAGCTGTCTGTTAACTCAGTTAAAACACCAATGTGCATAAAGTAAAAATGAATCATTAAAAAAAGAAATATTGAGAAGAGAACAAGATGAATATTTACTTGACATATGCTTTTAATTAAAACAGTTATATCACTTCTTCCCATTCTTTCCTGAAGCCTCTCCCAGGCCCTCTCCCTACAATGAGTATTACTGTTAAAATTAATTTACCCTTCTTCTGTGTAATTTTAATAGAACAAACAATCTGATTTGGTGGTGAAACAACAGATCTTACTGCAACAGCTACTGCCTTAGAGAGCCAAATTAGTAACAAACACAACTTTTCAATGATAAATCATATCAACACTAATTGAAAATTCATTTCATGTGTTGAACAAGATCTATAGCCATAGTATTTATTTGTTCATAGTCTTACTAAGCACTTGGGGTCATGTCTTTAAGAGGTTTAGTCAACTGTTTCCAAAATCACAAAGGTGTTCAGAGTCAAACTATTACATGCTGGTTTCTTAGATACCCACAAATACATATGTGGGTGGTATAATATAAGAAAGGGAAGAAGTTTTGAATTTGGCACAATTTTTTGCATGTAGAGAGTTTGGCACAATGAACACAAGGGTTGTGGTCTGAATGCTTGTGTTTTCCAAAACTTCATATGTTGAAATTCTGATTTCCAGGCTCAGAGAACTTATTAGGCAGTGGATGACTGGACATAACTAGACCATGTTGTTAGTCTCTTTTAAAAAGATCTAAGATAAATCCTTTGTCTGTTTCTACTATATAGGATATTACAGAATGTCCTATGGCCCAGGTAGCTAGCTATCACCTGCCACTCAGCTTATGGTATTTTGGTATAGCATCTTGAGCAGGCTAACACAGTATCATATAGATGAACTAAACATGTTCTTTAATTCACATGGATTGCATACTCCTTAATACCTATAACTGCTCACTTTATCAATAAGACATATAGAATGAGAATAACAGCATGATGCCACAGATGTTGAATTATTCTAAGAGGAAGTGTTTCCCCCATTTTCCTTGTAACACTATATCCACTTTCCTCCACATCAACATCTATCTTCAAGCTTTTTCAATGTTTTTTGAACACACATTTGTTCCCAACATGATCCAGTTAACTGAGCCAGTGAAGATGAATGGCTGTGGGGACTTAAAGAAAGAAAATTAGTGGCTTTTGATGCTCCTGGAAGTACAGCAAGATGTTAGAACCCCTCTTATGAACACTATTTACTTCTGCTTCTATTTAAAATGATTCTGTGTTTTGATTGTGGTCTGAAGCTTTGAAACACTACTTGGCATCTCCTTCCTTGGAGGTCTCACCATTGAAACGTAACAGATTTGATAAAGTGTTGGTAACCTGAGGTCTTGCTTATCTCCACTAGGTCACCTTCATATGAATCCAGGGGTTATAGGGTTTTAGGGATATTTCATTTTTTAGTAATGTTTTTAGCTGACATTTCTGAAGAGAATGAATCCTTAGAACTGTGCCACTAGTGAAAGGAAATCCTATCTAAGAGTGTGTTTCTTAACAGAGTTGTCTCACACCATCCTTTTGGCCCTCAGCTGGAAAGTAGAATCAAGTCTCAAATAATGTCTTTTAAATTGTATCCTCTAGTATTATAGATGTAGGACAGTACTGTATCATACCTCTGTGAATGTAAAATAGTTTGTACCTGCTTTATGATACATAGTAGTGAATGTGCTTTATCAGAGCTGTTTTTAATGATGTTGCTCAGAATGTTTTCTTTCCAGATGATGATTGATTTCTAATTTAAAAAAAAATGGTGCCAAGTACCACAAGAGTAACAGAACTGTGCTGTTTTCTGGTATTTTGTTTTTTACTTTTGTTTGTAATGGAATGTGTTGGATGTCTCTACAATTTTGTTTAAATGATTGCAGAACCTGGAAAACCTGTTGCTGCTATTGATGTGTAACATACTGCAATTATTGTTTTTTTTATATAAATATAACTATATATATATATATATAATTTGAATTTTTGGAAACTTTAGCTGTGCTGTCAACTTTGGAAAAAAAATATCCCAGTTTACCATGTTAAGTTGACATTGTACAGAAATTAACAGCCACCATATTGGTCTAGAAATGTTGCACCTAATTTTTTTCCATTTGTACAGGGGTAACACACTGTATTAAGCATGTAAGTAAGGTCTTATCTACATGAGTTTGATTACAAAAACTAATAAACTATTCTCTAAAAAAAAAAAAGATAGTGCCCTAGCATAGCAGCAACACCCAAGCTGCAGAGTGCAAAGGACCTCTTTTAGATTAGCTTGCGGCGCAGAATATATGTTTTCTGTTTTAGATTGTATGTTTGAATGGTGCTGAATTCTGTGGTGTGGACTTCTCGAGTATTTCCTAAAGGCTTTTTCTTGCAGCCTCACTTACAAGGTTCTTCTTCCTCCTCCACCACACCCCAGGAACAGTCACTATTGAACTCCATGTTTGTTATAATTCCAAAGTCCAAAACACAGAGTGTACTGGGTCTTTGGCTACAGCTGCATTGCAGAGACTCTCCTGGACATCCTCCATTCCCTCTGACACACACCAAGCCCAGCTCCACTGATGCTATGGAAATGCAAGATGTGCAGTGTCCCTACCTGCCACCTTCCTTTGCATCTCATCTATGCCAGTTGGGGCAATGACTGTATTCTTACACTTCCACCCACAACTCCTCCCTTAGATGATGTTCCTGTGGCTATTGTTGTTCCTTGGTAACATTCATTCTCTAGTCTGTATCAGCCTATAAAAATTCGAAAGTCTTCCTCAGTTTGTACTCTGTCTCCCTAAGAACTGCCATAGTTTGCACTCACACCTCTATAAAGAATATTATTCCACCCAGGGAGCACCAATGTCCTCTCATTTTTTTTTCATAGAATTGCTATCGAACTCATCAACAAATCAAAAACAAACCCACAGATAAAAACAATACACCATGATGACATGAGCCATCATGAAAAGTCTCAACTCACTCTGTGTACAAGATGAAGTAAGGATTAATCTTTACTAAGTCAGCACTGGTGATGGAGTGAGGAGACAAGGCCATATCTCAATAAAGAACAACCTGCTGTTTCTCCACAACAGGTGACCATCAGATGAATAGCAGGTTGTGGGTTGGCTCAGGCTGTGGCTTTGGGCCTGGATTGCAGCAGGAGATCTCTGTGTGACTCTTGACAGTGGACCTGCTCTACCCTAACTTGGCTTTGATAGATTTTGAGTGGGATATTTCAGAACGGAGTTAATCAGGATAAAGAAAACAACTGTCACTACACTACTTTAGCTTGGAGTCAAGCTGCGGATATATGGATTGCTTTGAACACCACACATATGGTAAAAATTAAGAAAAACTACTGATTAATTTTCACACTGGCAAAATGGATTTTACTAAAGATATTAATGAATTTCCTTAAGAGAGTCTGGATGTACTGGTATTATAAAAATATTCCTGCAATAAAACTGCATTACAGAAAGCCATCTACATCAATGCCAGGGAAGTTTTCAAACAATGAGGCTAACATTAATGCTTGAATACCCAAGTTTCTTCTTCTCACAGTATCCCATGCAGTTGTCACTATGAGGCCTTTTGAACTGAAACATCAGAGTACCTAAAATAATGGTGACTTATTTTGAGCAATTTCATATAGATGATATCATAGCTGAAATTTTCTCTTTTCTTGGGTGTCTTTCAAAATACTCCACCAGCACATGACTCTGTTGGTACCTGTGTCACGCAATTGAAAATATGCAGTAGTAACAAAGAAAGAACCTTACTCTCTCTCTCTCTCTCTCTCTCTCTCACACACACACACACACACACACACACACACACACACACACACACATATCAAAATAGCCTGTAATTTGTATGTTTCTTCAAACCATTTTTATGAGCCCCAGTGGACACTAGTATACAAATTTTCCTTCCTGTTTTCTTTTTGTGCTTCATTTTGGTTTTTTGTTTTGCTTTGGTTTGGTTTTTTTTTTTTGGGGGGGGTTGGGTTTTGTTTTTGTTTTTGATAGTGGTATATCTTTAACCATAGTACTTAAAAGGGGAAACAGTAGGGTCACAAAACCAAGGCCAACCTGGGCTGTATCAAAAGACCATTTCATAGAAACAGAAACAAAGATCACATAGAATATTCTTTGAGCCAGTAAAAATTTCACACCCAGGGTCAGTTCAGACCAATATGAAAAATATTGTAGGAGATCCAAGATGGTGGCAGCCCGCACGGACGAATTCTGAACTTGGGGAAAACAGCCATAGAAAACACAGAGTTATTGGATGCTGTACAAAACTCGGAGGGACTAGACCAGCCGGGGTCACACCCAGCTCCCAAAGGACCGTTAAAAGTCCCTGGGCAAGGCTCTCCCCACCACCTCTCTTGGACACGGAAGCTGCTGAATCCAGGAATCAGGAACTTCCATCAGGAGAGACGCCTGGTAAGATCAACTCTAATACCCAGCAGGCAGATTCAGACCCCACACGGGATCACTCACCAGCCTATTAGGCACCCCACACCTCACGCGCGGACCTTATAGCTATTTAGAAAACTTTTTTCTGTAGTTATTTTTTTTCTTTATTCAAGTTACATCTCAATGGCAATCCCCTCCCTACTCCCCCTCCAGTCCCATCCTCCCACCCTCAACCCCCTGTGTGAGTCTTAGCAATGGCAGCAGCAGGGCGCACGGCGGGGGGTCCAGGGCCGTGGCAGCAGCGGATTTGGACCCCACATGTGATCACTCACTAATCTACTGGGTCCCACACACCCCACACAAACCCTCCACCTATCTAGAAAAGGTTGCAGACCCATGTGAGCCCTAGCAGCAGCAGCCGGCTACAGCTGTGCCGCGGTGGGGCGGGGCAGAGGGGTGTGCCCTCAGCGAAGGAGCCGGGTGGAAGCACACAAAGCAAAATGGCACAGAGGTGCGCACAGAGGCGTGGCTCACTGCACAGGTGCACAGAGGCTGAGGGCTCCAAAACGTGGAAACCAGAAGCCAGGGGGACCATAGCTGTATCCTGGAAAACCCAGAATATTAGGCATGGACTCAGGCCCTCTCAGACTCCTTGGGGACGACCAGAGTCCACAGAATCTGTGCCTGGGCAAACAGGTCCATACCATCAGAACCACTACAGGCTGATCACTCAGTGTGCAACATAGAGAAGTCTGACTTGGGAGCAGTGAAACAATCCCAGGCCATTCCTCATTACCTGGGAATAGGTTGCACCAACTCACAGTGCTTCAGGCTATTAGAAACACAGTGACCCTGAGATCCCCCTGTAAGCAATTCGACTGCTACACCAAAGTGCCCCCTGTGGATCCAAGCCCAGAAGACAATGAGAGCAGACAGCTAAACACATCCATATGGCCAAAGGTCCAAGAAAAAAACAGAAATCAAGGAAATATGACTCCAACAATGCAAAACTATCCTAGTTCATCCAATTCTAACGACCTCACAACAGCAGAAACACATGAAACCAATGATAATTCTACATTATGGAAAGTGATAGAGTCCCTTCAAGAAGAACTTAAATCTATGAATGAATTCAAAGAAGCCACAGTTTCACAAGTGAACACAACGAATAACACCATTAAAGATCTCCAAGCCAAGGTGACTCAACTTGAACAGGAAAAGGACAGGGCAATGAAACATTTCCAGGCAAAGACAAGCAAACTGGAGCAGGTAATGTACAAAATGAATAAAACCATTCAAGACATTGTAAAAAGAAAAATATGGCTAATTAAACTATTTAAACAGTATTTATATTATTGTTAATTGGCTCGGCAGTTGTTAATCTCTAAGCAGACATTAAAAATGAGCACGTAGACACCATGGGTGGATTTTAACATGCCTTGGCCTGAGTTGTGGAATCTTGGCCCATCTAAGCTAGCTCTAAATTCTACTACCCAAATATGACACCATATATACATACGCCCCCTTGGACTGCCATTCCCCATGATATGCCGATGTTCCTGGCCATGTGGAATGAGGTTCTTTTCTCTAACCCATGGCATGTGCCTCCTTCCTGCTGCTTCTGGCTGAAATCCTTCTTCTTCCTACTGCTCCTGGCTGGAATGAATTAATTCTCTGTCTAAAGCGCAGGCTTCCTGCTCTAATCCCAGGAAGTCCCACCTTTCTCTGTCTTTGCCCAATCTCAGACCTCGGCATTTTATTTAAGTAACAGACAGCAAGCAGGACCAATTAATTAACATTTAGAATGCTTAACACTACCCCAACAATTCCCTCCTTTTGTCTAAAAAAAAAGTCTAAATTTTTTAACTCATATAGTAAAAACAATAAGAACAAATATGAAACAATGAAAAAACCATATATAAAAGTTATACACATAATGTTTAGACTATTTGTATCAGGCAATCTTGAAGAAGAAAAAAAATCATCTTATCTATCTTGCTGTGTCTAAAGTTCTGAACCAAGATAATTTCTATCATATCCTATATTTATAAACCTAAAGATTTTATTTAGACTTGAAAATATCCTTTTAAATCCTAAACAACTCAAGTTCAATTGAAATTTTATAACTATTATGCCTTCAACCCCATCAAAGACATAAGAAGGGATAAAGTTATTATTTGAGTGAATAGGAAGCATAGGAGAGCAGCTTCCAAAAACAAATATGACAGTTTGTTGTCCAGACAGTCCCAAATATTACTTGATATCATTGGAGCATCATCTTCAGCCTTCTGGCCAAGCATTTTTCACAGACTAAATTTTGCAGCAAGAAATAATAAGGATTTTCCCATTCTGTCTCTGCAGAATCAGGATATCGACTTACCTGCATTTAAGCTCTGGTCCATCTTTGGACTGTATATAGTCTGCTGAGAGAGCAGGGACATTTTTGCACAATAGGAATTATCTCCTGATGGGAGATTTCTTTTTGATGCTCATTTTCTTCTTCCAAGTCAAATGGGAGCTATCAGGAGCTTACTGTCTTAAGTCAAACAATTTTTTAAAAAATTAAAACATCTTTAAATGCTATTTTCTTTATGCCTCTGAGGGTTTTGAAGACATCTATCGATTTATTTATAAATCTATCTATCTTTCTTCTATCTATAAAAAAACTGTATATATTTAACCATTTACTATCTGTTTAACCTATTAAGTCTATTTTGTGATAAATTAAGACTAGTATTTGACATGACCAGAAACTTGACTGGCCAGCAATCAACCTGAATTACCAGACTCATAAATAGATTGCAGTAGCAACCATGAAAGGATTGGAAGTAAACCTGTACTTTTAAATGAGTTGTATAGGCACAATACCTTATATAAGAGTTGAAATATACATATTATGTGTCAAAATATAAAATTCTATACCAATGTATCAAAAAATAACCTTATTTAAAGAATAAAAATAATTTTAAGTTTCAGAGCAGATTCAATAATCTATCCTTATATCTTATCATTTCTATATTATATACATATATTCCCCTCTTTTTCTTTTCAAGTCTTTTCCCCCTATATAAGAGAGAAAGTAGGATAGAGAAAAGAAAAAGAAATAGAAAAATCCTTGAATATAATCTCCTATATCTTGCTTAACAAGACCATTTAACAATTAACCATTCCCCCTAAACAACATCTATCATCTACCCCACTTTTGGGAATGGGAGGTTGCTCTCTTAAAACTGCTTCCTGCTGAATTGGGTTGCAGAAAACCTGTTGGAGGCCCAAAAATGGAAAAATGGTTAAGAAAGTTAATTGGAATATTTGTTGTCCAGTCTTTATATGTGCAGCAATTTGAATGTCCTGAGCAGTTTGTAGTCTGGACTTTGGGTAGGAAAGTTCAGGGCTTTATTGCTGCCTTGTCTGGAACAGTATTTGAGGCTAGGCCATCTCAGCAAGCTGTTTGAAGTTCTTCTGGATGAAGATTTTAGAGGAAACAGCTATTGAGGCAGTCTATGAGGCTGGATCATCTGGGTTACTTGTCGTCTTCTTTGGACTCTGGTCTGGTTCTGAAAATATATAATTTCTCACAAGAAACATATAATTCTGCAGTTACCAAAATGCCTTGGATGTGTGGGATGCACAAATCAATTAAGGAATATTTTCTGTTCTTTGAACAGCAGAAAGACATTTGCAAGTCTCCATTCATGCCATATAAAAACATGAGATATAATAGTATTACATATATATGCTATATATAATCCATTTTAAATTGAAAATACAGCATAAGACTGTATGGAGTTTAAGTATTCTCCTCAACAGTTGACATATATTTATTAATTGATTAAAACAGGTTTATTCTGTGTTGTTCTGGATTTTTGTAGATTAGGTTGGCCTCAAACTCAAAAGGAACCAATCTGTCTCTGTGTTTGTCTCCCATGTTTTGGGAACAAAGGTATGCATTTACATATTTTTTCTTTCCTTTTCTCCTTTCTTTGGAGATTTAATTTCTATGTAGATATATCTATCCTTATTGAGACAGGTTTTCTCCTTGTAGCTTGGGCTGTCTTGATTTGCTCTGTAGAGATCTGTAGGTTAGTTTGGCCTTGAAAACACAAGGAACCTGCTTTTTCCTTGTCTCCCAAGATTTGAGATCAAGGTATGAATTTAAATAATTGAATTACCCTTATTAAACAATAACATTACTGAAACCATTTGTATGAGTTTGAGTTCCAATTCTCCCATGGAAACTCCATTTTTTTTCCTTAATTTTTTATTTCTTCAAGTTACATCTCAATCGTAGTCCCCTCCATATTCCTCCTCCAGTCCCAACCTCCCACCCTCAACCCCCCATCCTCTTCCTTTTTTTTTTCTTTTAAGTTTAAGGTATATCTTATTTCCCCCTACAGTTTCCCCTTTCAGTCCAACAAATGGCTCTTTCTCTTATAATAATAAATACAATACAGTACAACAGAGGTAATTAGGCCACAGTTATGAGGGTTATATGGCTTAAGGTATATTCCCAATGACCAGTCCATATGTATTTGGTACCTGACTTTAGCATTCTACTATCTAACCATCTCCATGAGTTTAAAGTTCTATATCTGACTCAACATTCATACTAATTGCAACACAATTTTAAAAGTATCTTCTTAGATGTATAACACTCTCTTGACTCCTAAACAACTCAAAATTTAATTATGAGACTCTATCTATCTGTTCTTCAATCACCTCAGAGACCTGAGAAGGATAAATATATCTGATTTTATAGGAAGTACAGGGTCTGCAGCTTCCCAAACTAAGAAATGACATACCAGTGGCTGCCTGGACAGTTCCCATTTTCTCTCCATACATTACAGCTTCGCTTTTCAGTCGTTTGGCCCCGCTTCTCTGACAGACATTGATTGTAGAGCAGGGGTTATGAAGGACTTACCTACCCTGTCTTGGCAGAGCTAGGCTGTCGACTTACCTGCTTCCAGGTTTTGTCCATTTTGGACAGCATTCTGTCTACAGTTGGAGCAAGGGGCTTTTCCTACCAAGAGATAGGCTTGCGACTAATTCAATTCGATGCTCATCTTCTACTTGGAGGAGAATAGGGG
>CAJQZJ010034157.1:142446-169741 GCA_907164525.1 Lophiomys imhausi | reverse complement strand
TATAGACCTTTAAACTCATGGAGTTGGTTAGATAGTAGAATGTTAAATTCAGGGGCCAAATATGTATAAACTGGACATTGGGAAGGTATACTGGGCCAATTTACTCTCATAAATGTGGCATATTTATATCTATTGTTTTGTATAATACTTACTGTTATAAGAGAAGGAACCATCTGTTGGACTGAAAGGGGAAACTTCTGGGGGGAAGAGGGTGGAAGGGCGGCATAGGAAGGGGAAATAGGGAGGGGTTTGTTACTGAGATGTAACTTGAAGAAAAAAAAATAAAGTATTTAAAAAAAAACAATTGAAACAAATTTATCACCCAAAGAAATGAAAAAGAAAAACCAAAAACCAAAAAAAAAAAAAAAAATCCCGTATTTTTGTTGTACTATCTTACTCAGTTTTGGACTTTACATGCTATGATACTAACCTGCACAGCTAGAAGTGATTGCTGGTGTAATAGTGCACAGCTGTTTAAAGGGTATCACATTGATTTTGATTGGATCTAAGGCCTGCCCCATAAGAGGGAATACATACCCAATACTATGTCAACGGCCATGAATGGGGAGGTTATAGGGATAAGATTCAACTTATTACTCTTGTTTTGCTAATGAATATATTATCATAATGCCCCCAAAATTTTTATGTTCATATTCATGAACTAACGTTGTCCCCAACCTTGATCAAAGAAGCTTCTTTTTGCATGGAACAGCAATGAATTCCTAGACAGTCAGGATACTGAGAACATCCTCACCAAATCACAAGGAAGTTTCCTTATCTATTTATTTTTATAGCAGCTTTATTTGTTTTTTTTTTCTTTTTTAAAAAATTTATTTATTTAATGCCTCAGGTTACATCTCCATCATAGTGTCCTCTTTCCATCCCTCCCATTCCTGCCCTCCCACCCTCTACCCCCTAATCCTTCCATCCCACTCCTCTGGAATGGAGTGTCCCTACATAACATTCCCCTGCCCCAGTTGAGCAGTCATTTGAGGGCCAAGAGCCTCCTCATACACTGGGGGCCTCCAAGGCAGTACAACAAGGGAAAAGTGTCTCATTGACAGGCAGAAAAAAAAAGGGGTCTATGTCCATGTTCCCTTTGGTGCATTGGTTGTATTATAGATATCGTGTACTATATAGCTAAAATCACACTATATGCATGTCCATCCTTCTGAGTCTGGGTTAGCTCACTTAGGATGAGCCTCTCTAGTTCCATCCATTTGGCTGTAAATTGCATAATTTCATTGTTTCTGATATCTGAGGAGTATTCTGTTGTGTAGATGTACCACAGTTTTTTAATCCATTCTTCAGTTGAGGGACATCTGGATTGTTTCCAGTTTCTAGCTATTACAAATAAGGCTGCTATGAACATAGATGAGGAAACTTCCTTATGATTCCATAAGGAGTCATACCAGAAGTGGTATGGCTGGGTCCCCAGGCAGAGCTATTTCAAGTTATTTAAGATATTTCCAGGATGACCTCCATAATGGTTGCACAATTCTGCACTCCCAACAGTAATGGAGGAGGGTTCCCCTTTCTCCACACCCTCGCCAACGTGTGCTGTCATTTGAACTTTTGATCTTAGCCATTCTGACAGGTGTGAGATGGAATCTTAGACTCCTCTTGAATTGCATTTCTATGATGATTAAGGATGCTGAGCATTTCTTCAAGTGTCTCTCAGCCTTTAGGAATTCCTCCTTTGTGAATTCTGTTTAGCTCTGTTCCCCATTTTTTGACTGGATTATTTGGTTTCTTGGAATTTAATTTCTTGAGTTCTTTGTAGATTTTGGATATTAGCTCTCTGTCAGATGTGGGGTTGGTGAAGATATTTTCCCAATCTGTAGGCTGCCATTTTGTACGAATGACAGTGTCTTTTGCCTTACAGAAGCTTTTCCATTTCATGAGGTCCCAATTATTGATTGTTGGTCTTAGGTCCTGAGCTGTTGGTGTTCTGTTCAGGAAGTTGTCACTTGTGCCGATGAGTTCGAGGGTTTTTCCCACTTTATCTTCTAGTAGATTTATTGTGACCGGCCTTATGTTAAGGTCTTTGATCCACTTGAACTTAAGTTTTGTACAAGTTGATAAGTATGGGTCTAATTTCATTCTTTTACAAGTGGACATCCAGTTGGACGAGCACCATTTGTTGAAGATGCTGTCCTTTTTCAAATGTGTGGTTTTGGATTATTTGTCAAAAATTAGGTGATCATAGGTGTGTGGGTTCATTTCTGGATCTTCAATTTGATTCCATTGATCCACTGGTCTATTTCTATACCAGTACCATGCTGTTTTTACAACTGTTGCTCTGTAGTACAGCTTGAAATCTGGGATGGTGATACATCCAGATTTTTTTTTTTTTATTGTACAGGATTGATTTAGCTATTCTGGGTTTTTTGTTATTCCATATGAAATTGAGACTAGCTGTTTCCAAGTCTATAAAAATTTATGTTGGTATTTTGATAGGAATTGCATTGAATCTATATATTGCTTTCAGTAGGATGGCCATTTTTATTATGTTGATCCTACCTATCCATGAGCAAGGGAGATCTTTCCATCTTCTGATGGCCTCTTCAATTTCTTTCTTCAAGGGCTTGAAGTTCTTATTGTACAGGTCCTTTACTTGCTTGGTTAGAGTTACCCCCAGGTATTTTATATTGTTTGTGGCTATTGTGAAGGGAGTTGTTTTCTTGATTTCTTTCTCAGACCATTTACTTGTTGTATAAAGAAGGGCTTCTGATATTTTTTGAATTAATTTTGTACCTAGCCACGTTGCTGAAGGTGTTTATCAGCTGTAAGAGTTTTCTGTTGGAATTTTCAGGGCTGCTTATGTATACTATCATATCTTCTGCAAATAGGGATAATTTGACTTCTTTGTTTCCAATTTGTATCCCCTTGATCTCCTTTAGTTGTTTTATTGCTCTAGCAAGGACTTCAAGTACAATATTGAAGAGATATGGTGAAAGTAGGCAACCTTATCTTCTCCCTGAGTTTAGAGGAAATGCTTCAAGTTTTTCTTCATTTAATTTAATGTTGGCTACTGACTTGTTGTATATTGTCTTTATTATTTCTAGGTATGGTCCCTGTATGCCCGTTCTCTCCAAAACTTTTAGCACAAAGGGGGTATTGGATTTTGTCAAATGCTTTTTGCGCATCTAGCAAGATTATCATGTGGTTTTTTTCTTTCAACTTGTTTATATTGTGAATTACATTGATAGACTTTCATATGTTGAACCATCCCTGCATTCCTGGGATGACGCCTACTTGATCATGGTGTATGATAATCTTGATGTGTTCTTGGATTCGGTTTGCTAGTATTTTATTAAGTATTTTTGCAACTATGTTCATGAGGGAGATTGGTCTCAAATTCTCTTTCTTTGTTGGGTCTTTGTGTGGTTTAGGAATCAAGGTGACTGTGGCTTCATAGAATGAGTTTGGCAATGTTCTTTCTGATTCTATTTTGTGAAAGAGTTTGAAGAGTATTGGTATTAGCTCTTCTTTGAAGGCCTGGTAGAATTCTGTGCTGAAACCATCTGGCCCTGGGCTTTTTTTGGTTGGGAGGTTTTTAATGACTCTTTCTATTTCCCTAGGGGTTAAAGGGCTGTTTAATCTGTTAACCTGATCTTGATTTAGCTTCAGTAGGTGGAATCTATCAAGAAAATTGTTATTTCTCCCTTTTCATTTCTGATTTTGTTGATTTGGGTTTTTGCCTCTGCCTTTTAGTTAATTTGGTTAACGGTTTGTCTATTTTGTTGATTTTCTCAAAGAACCAACTCTTAGTTTCATTGATTCTTTGAATTGTTCTTTTTGTTTCTAAGTTGTTGATTTCAGCCCTAAGTTTGATGATTTCCTGCCTTCTGCTCCTCTTGGGAGTGTTAAATTCATCCAGTTTAGCTGTTAATTTGCTAATATGAGCTGTCACAATTTTCTTTTTGAAGGCACTCAGTGCTATGAACTTTCCTCGTAGCACAGCTTTCATTGTGTCCCATAAGTTTGGGTATGTTGTGCGTTCATTGTTGTTGGATTTTAAGAAGTCTTTGATTTCCTTATTTATTTCTTCCCCAACCTAGTAGTCATGCAGTAAAGAGTTGTTCAGTTTCCATGTGTGTGTAGGCTTTCTGTTGTTTCTGTGGCTGTTGAAGTCCAGCTTTATTCCATGGTGATCTGATAAGATATAAGGGGTTATTTCATTTTTTTTATATCTGTTGAGACTATCTTTGTAACTGACTATAAGGTCAATTTTGGAGATGGTTCCATGCAGTGCTGAGAAGAAGGTGTACTCTTTTGTGTTTGGGTGAAACGTTCTGTAGATATCTGTTAGGTCCATTTGGTTCATGAGCTCTGTTAGTCTCATTATTTCTCTGTTTGGCTTCTGTCTTGATGATCTGTCCATTATTATGAGTGGGGTGTTGAAGTCTCCCACTACTAATGTGTGGGGATCGATGTGCGATTTAAGTTTTAGAAGAGTTTCTTTTAAAATTGTAGGTGCCTTTGTATTTGGGGCATAGATGTACAATATTGAAATGTCCTCTTGATGAATATTTCCTTTAATAAGTATGCAATGCCCTTCTCTATCTTTTTTGATTAACTACAGTTGGAAGTCTATTTTGTTTGATATTAGGATGGCTACTCCAGCTTGCTTCCTGGGTCCATTTGCTTGGAAAACCTTTTCCCAGCCCTTTACTCTGAGATAGTGTCTATCTTTGATAGTGAGATGTGTTTCTTGTGTGCAGCAAAATGATGGGTCCTGTTTATGGATCCAATCTGTAAGCCTGTGTCTTTTTATTGGGGAGTTGAGTCCATTAATGTTGATGGATTTTAGTGACCAGAGGTAGTTATTTCCCATTATTTTGGTGTAGGTGATGGTCCTTTGTTTCTTTTGGTTTAGTTGCCATGGAGTTTTCTGTTTCGTCTGTTTTCTTGGGTGTAGTTATCTTCTCTGGGTTGTAATTTTCCTTCTACGATCTTCTGTAGGGCTGGATTTGTGGGTAGATACTGTTTAAATTTTATTTTGTCATGGAATATCTTGTTTTCTCCATCTATGTTGATATTTTTGCTGGGTATAGTAGTCTGGCTGGGCACTTATGTTCTTTCAGGGTTGTAGGACATCTGTCCAGGCCCTTCTAGCTTTTAAAGTTTCTGAGGTGAAGTCAGGTGTAATTCTGATGGTCCAGAATATGTTACTTGACCTTTTTCTCTTACAGCTTTTAGTATTTTTCTTTGTTCTGTACATTTAGAATTTCAATTATTATGTGGCGAGAAGAGTTTCTTTTCAGATCTAATCTGTTTGGTGTTCTGTAAGCCTCTTGGGATTTTATTAGCATATCTTTCTTTAGGTTTGGGTAGTTTTCTTCTATGATTTTATTGAAGATGTTTTCTGGACCTTGGAGTTGGGAGTCTTCTCTTTCTTCTATGCCTATAATTTTTATGTTCCATCTTTTCATTGAGTCCTTGATTTCTTGGATGTTATGGGTGAGAACTTTTTTAGCTTTCTCATTTTCTTTGGATGTTGTACTATTTCTTCCATTGAATCTTCCATGCCTGAAATCCTGTCTTCCATCTCTTGTATCCTATTTTTGATACTCATGTCTGTAGTTCCTGATGTCTTCCCTTGATTCTCCACTTCCACTCTTATCTCTGACTGTGTTTTCTTTATTGCTTCCATTTCCAGTTTCATGTCTTGAAAGATTTTATTTGTTTTATACATTTCCTGCTCCAATTTGCTTGTCTTTGCCTGGAAATATTTCATATCTTTTAAATCTTTCATTGCCTTGTCTCTTTCCTGTTCAAGTTGAGCCACTTTGGCTTGGAGCTCTCTAATAGTATTCTCCATTGCTTTTGCTTTTAAAATTGTGGACTCTTTGAATTCCTTCATAGATTTAATTTCTTCTTGAAAAGACTCTGTCACTTTCCAGAATGTAGAATTGTCATTGTTTCATGTGTTTCAGCTGTGGTGAGGTGGTCAGGGCTTGCTGTATTAACATAGTTGCATTTTGTTGAGGTCATATTTCCCTGACTTTTGTTGGTTCTGTTTTTTCACTGACCTTTAGCCATTTGGTTGTTCTTAGCTGTTTGTTCCCATTGCCTTCTGGGCTTGGTACCAAAGGGGATACTTTGGTGTAGCAGTCATATCGCTTGGTGATCTGTAGCTTTCCACTGGTTGGATGGAGCCTTGTGTGGAGGTTCTCAGTGTGTCTCCCAGAGCTCACCCCTTCCTGTTTTGTCCCATATGGGGACTCAGGTTAGGGATTGTGATGGGCTGTGTGCCTGTGGGTTTCTGAGATCCAACTGGTCTTCATATAGATGACAGTGCAGGTTGGCAGGCTGCATACTGTTGGGTGGGGTTATAGCTCCCCTGCAACTTACACGTCGGGACTGTGTATGTGGTCTTCTCCAGCTGCTCTAAAAGGTTCTCAGGGTCAATGTGCATCTAATAGCCAGAAGCACTGTGAGCTGGCACAGCCCACTCCCAGGCAATGAGGAACGGCCCGGGATTGTTTCATTGCTCACAAGTCAGAGCTCTCTATGTTGCACACTGAGTGTTCAGCCTGTAGTGGTTCTACTGGTACGGTCCTGTGTGTCCAGGCACAGATGCTGTGGACTCTGGAGGTCCCAAGTTTGGGGGTTTAGTGTGCCCGCTGGAGTCCTGAAAGGACCCGACTCCATGCCCTTAAGGTGAGTCACTCAGCAGTGATCCCTAGGCCCAAACCTCACTGTTCCAGGGGTGGAACTATATATGCTTAAGCTCTAGTTTCACATCAGAAGGGCCAGCACTAGCAAAAGCTTCTGATATTAACGCTATAATTTGTGCAGGGCTTGGACCCTGTGGAGAACAAATCTGCCTTCCAACCCAGCTGCCCACCTTTCTGGCACTCTCACAGCTCCACCTATGTCTGTATGGAGCTGTCTTTGGATACTGGCATTTGGGGCCACTGTCTTCCAAGTTCTAGTACACAGCAGTGGAGCTGCAGCATAACCAGCTGCCAGAAGTGTATCCCACTGCTCAGTCCACCTGCAGTGCTCTTCCCAGTGACCGCAAATCCAAAAGAGGGGCCTGTATGTATGTCCAACACCCCTCTGGGGAAGCACAAATATCCTTGCACTTTCCAAAATGCAGCTATGGACCCGCCAGCCACTGCGCTGATGCCCCACTGCTCAGATTCACTGAGGCTCTGCTAAGAGTGCATCCCGCTCCCACGGCTCTGCCAACCCTTTGCTAAATAGTCGGAAAGACTGCATGGGATCTGGGGGCCCAGGAGGCTGGTGAGTAACCCTGTGTGGGGTTCTGAGCTGCCAGCTGGGTATTTGAGTGGCTCTTACTCAAATCATCCCTCTCCTGGTGACGATTCCCAATTCCCGGATTCAGCAGCTTCCGCTGGTCTGTTCTGCTAAGTGTCCAAGAAAGGGAGGAGAGTCCTGCCCAGGGACTTTTAATGGTCCCTGGGTCACTGGGTAAAACCCAGAGGGTTCACATCACTCAGATTGTTGCTCAACATCTTATAACTCTGTGGTTTTAGAGCTGTTTTCTCCACTTTCAAAATTATCTGTGCAGGCTATCGCCATCTTGGATCCCCCAGCAGCCTTATTTGTAATAGCTACAAACTGGAAACAACCCATATGTCCCTCAACCAAAGAATGGATTTAAAAACTGGGGTACATCTACACAACGGAATACTCCTCAGCTATCAGAAACAATGAAATCATGCAATTTGCAGCCAAATGGATGGAACTAGAGAAGCTCATCCTGAATGAGCTAACCCAGACTCAGAAGGATGCACATGGCATCTATTCACTTATAGTCGGATTTTAGCCATATAGTACAGGATAACTATACTACAACAAATACACTAAAGGGAACATGAACATAGACTTTGTTTCCTGTCAATGAGACACTTTTCCCTAGTGGTGCTGCCTTGTAGGTCTCCAGTGTACGAGGAGGCTCTTGGCCCTCATATGACTGCTGAACTGTGGGAGGGGGGCTGTTATATAGGGACACTCCACTCCAGAGGAGTGGGATGGAAGGGATATGGGGTAGAAGGTGAGGAGGCAGGACTGGGAGGGGTGGAAAGAGGATACTGTGATGGAGATGTAACCTGAAGTAATAAATAAATATTTTTTAAAATTGCTTTATCCATGTTAAAAAAAAAGATGCTGAGAACAAGGGCCTGTTTATGTTCAGTCTTAAATGAGACACTCATATAACCCTTGGAAGATTGAAGGAACATCATGAATGAGGGGAAGGAAAGAGTGTAAGCTTCAAACAACAGGGAAGAAGGCCATGAAACACTGTCATGGTGGCATAATATGTCCATGGCACTCATGAACTCATGGCAGCCATGGCACAAACAGCACTGAACCCAGTAAACATCCTGTCAGCAGTAGACAGGCTTATTGCACTCCACTCTACCTAGGTGAGATAATGGCACTCAGGACTAGTGGAGGAAAATGTGTTGTCTTTTATGGTATAACCATTAATGAGTTACCTCATCTCCTTAGATACCTTCCTATCTATCTTCATACAAGTGGTCTTAATTGAACCCAATGGGTCACAAAGGAATAATATTTTTTTTGGCTTTTTAGAGACAGGGTTTCTCTGTGTAGCCCTGGCTGTCCTGGACCCACTTTATAGACCAGGCTGGCCTTGAACTCTCAAATATCTGCCTGCTTCTGCCTCCCAAGTGCTGGGATTAAAGGCGTGCGCCACCACTGCCCAGCCAGGAATAATATTTTTTTTTAAAGAAGATTTTAGGTAGAATGGGGACTTGATAAATGAGAGGATATGTTGATGGGGTTGAGATAAGAATAAGAGAGGGGAGAGAGATCAGTGTGAACAGGAAGTATTATATACAAGTATGATTGTCAAAAGACTATAATAAGAAAAAGAAAATGAAATAACAATCAGTAGAAAAATAAATCCACTACTAAGCTATTGTAGTTTCATTTCTGTTACAAGGATGAAACACCTTGACAAAAGACAACTTGAGAGAGAACAGAGATTATTTCAGCTAACAATTCCAATTTACACTCCATCACTGTGAAGAGATCAATGCAGGAACTTCAAATAGCCAGTCTCGTCACATCCACAGTCAAGTGGAACAAAATGAATATATATACATATATGCTTCTTCGCTTGCTTGCTTATGCTGAGCACAATTTCTCCATCTCATATAGTTCACGACCCTTTGCCTAAGGAATGGTGCTGCTAACAATGGGCTTGGTCTTTCCATACTATTTAAATTAATTGAGACAATTCCCACAGACATGTCCACAGGACCGTCAGATCTACACAACCCCTTATGAGACGGTCTTCTCAAGTGATTCTTGGCTATGTCAAGTTGATAATTAAAAATTATCACATAAGTATAGATTAAAAAGTAATCATAGACAAAAATATTATGTAGTTTACAAAAAATATGTAAATACAAATCTGGCAATAATATTTTTAAAAGGTGTGAATGAAAGTACAACTCAGACATCCTCAAAGTTAGAAATGCTCAGAAATAATTGAATATAAATTGTTTTAGGATGAAAATAACACATGAAATTATGTAGAAAACCAACATAACCTACACATATGTTATCAGAAGAAAGCATAACACACTGAAAAACTTCAGGGCTAGATAAACAAGAGAGATGCAGAGCACATCTGTCTCATAGGTAACAGAAGAGCAGCAGCTTCTGCAGTAAGGAAAGGATACACAGGGGGCATACATGGCAGTTTCACTAGGGTGGAGTATCCCACTAACAGGTAACAAAGTCCATGTTCCTGTTCTTTTGAGTCTATTGATTGTAGGATGGTTATCTTGTACTACATGGCTAAAATCCAGTTATAAGTGAATATATGCCATGTGTATCTTTCTGAGTCTGAGTTAGCTCACTCATAATAAGCTTTTCTAGTTCCATCCATTTGGTTGCAAATTGCATGATTTCCTTGTTTCTGATAGCTGAGGGGGCTATAATGAAGACATAACTTGAAGTAATAAATATATGTTGGGGGGGGCAGAAAGCAGGATACAGAGGACAGCAAGAGCCACCCCAGGGGTTTGGCCTCACAAAAGGATTGCTCTGTTTCTTAGGTAGAGTGACTACAACTTCAGAGAGGTGGTACCATGTATCAAATACCAGAAGAGAGCTAAGAAATTGTAGTATATATTCAGTATAAATTTTTTTAATCGAGCAAGAGATACGAGAGAGAAAATCTGTGAGACAGCTGTCAGTTGTGTTGAGAAAAGGAAGGAGAGAAAACAGGCTATAAAATGCAACATTGAATATATCACAGAAGACATTTTCAGACTAACTAGACAGAAATCTTGGGATCCTGCAGGATTTTTCTGAATCTAAGGAAAGAGATGGGCAGCCAGACACAAGAAGTGTTTAGAATGGGAAACTTCTAAATGAAGTTTGATCGATTCAAACTTCATTTATATTTTTCTATCATAGCAAATGTGATGAGTAGTTGGATATGTTTGTTTAAGAATGATTTACGAAATAGTAGGGAACCAAAGACTGCTTTGAGGCAGAGTTTATGCAGTAGGTGGGGGTGGAGTGTTAGAGAGTAGTAAACCTTATCCTACAGATGCTTGGGATGACACAAAGAGGGAGAGTTCAAGATTCTCATGCATGGCATTATTACAATTACTCAGAAGTGGAGGATAATCTTGGTGGAGAATGTCATCTGAAGGCACCTTTCAGACATCAATGCCTGCTCCCCAAATACCACAGACACTGCCTCTCAATGATTATCAGTGAACCAACTAAATGTGATGCACATCAAACCAAAACCATTTGTAATTATAACATTGAACATATAAGGACATGCCAAGGTGGGATGCTTCTGATCTGAACATTTTAATGGTAGGTATATTATCAAAATACTAACATGTCAAATCCAAAGAGAAGGGAAAATTCTATATTTATTCATCAATTGTTTTAAATGAGAACAGCTATGAGTACCAATTATCCCATGACAGCAATAGGACCATCAAAACCTTCAGATGATCTGAGGATTACTAATTGCTATGCAGATTTACCATTGTCGTATTAACATAAGCAATAGAAATCACTGTAGACATTGGTTCTGTGAGTTTCAGAGTACCAACTTTAGGGTTTCCCCTTGGCACAAAGTACAAATGGGATGAGTAACTTAAGTGAATACAGTATTTGAGTGTTTCACTTGCTCCATTTAATGACACAGTTAATATACTAGCAATGTGCTGTGGCAGGGCCCCTTGGGGAGAAGCATGCTAGCAAATCACTAGCAATTTCCAATCCTGTTACTCAGCCTGTTATCCCTCCACAACCAGAACATTCATTTTCAGCCATTCATATTTCACTCAGATCATGAACTGCATCATGAGTCATTTACTGAGAAGTTGTTGGCCATTAGAGATCAATCATTTCTGGGCTGTAAAAATTTATAACCACTTACTGCTTCAATTATTATAAACTTTCAGCCTTGCATATAAATAACCATGTATATCTTAACAAATCTTATAAATAAGCATGTAACTTTAGGTATAAATCAGCTTACTAGGGCTGTGTTAAATTATTAATGGTATAAATACATTATAAATCATCATTAAGTACTTACCCATACTGGATTATCAATAAGTTGATAACAGAAAGGGCTATAATTAAAACTCATCAACACTGACTGACTATCTGCTGTGTTTACCTTATTACTATGTATTTTGGTAATACAGACAATGAAATTTTATATTCATAAAACGTTCAGGTGCAATGGTTTAGTTGTTAAATTATGATTTTTTTTGCCCATATTGCAAACCCAACATCTGAAAACTTCTCCACATGCAACAAAATGATTGGGTGGAACTTAACATTATCTACATATCTTCAATCTAATTGGTCTGCTTAATGACTCTTGTGAACAAAATATGTGTTTATAACACTACACTCATTTCCACTATGAAAAGGCTGTTTTTGTCTTATTAATTTCAGTGTCCCATGAAGGAATATATACTCTGTGTGTGTGTGTGTGTGTGTGTGTGTGTGTGCATATATACACATGCTCATGCAAGGGCAGGCCACAGCACACTTGTGGAGGTGGAGGTCAGGTCACAATTTGAATAAACTGATTCCCTCCTTCCACCATATGGGTCACAGAGATGGAATTCAGGTCACTCACTGGTGAGTCTTAGTGGCAAGTGTTTTCCCCAATGAGCCGTCTTTCTGGTCCATGAAGGAATTTATTGATTTTAGAACTCTTTCTGCAAGGAGTGTTGATACTATGTACCTAAGGTTCCCTTGTATTGCACATTCTTATCCACTTGTTGCTCCTGTGGTTAGACACTTCATGTTAAAACCAACAGCAGTATGTGTAAAAGGTACAAGTACACAGCAGCTTTATTTTAACTTATTTTTCATATTATATATTTTGAATACATTCTTTCCTATCCCAATTCCTCCCCGATCCTTCCCACTTCTCTCTGTAGCCTTACCACCACCTCTATTACCAACTTCATGTCCTCTATCACTCTTTCTTTTTCTCTCAAAACAAACAAAAATGAAAATGGCAAATGTGCTGGCTAGTCTTATGTCAACTTAATACAAGCTAGAGTTATCTGAAAGGAGGGAAACTCAATTCAGAAAATGGCTCCAGAAGATCTGAATGTAGAGCATTAATTAGAAATTGATGGGGTAGGGCCCAGCAAATTATGGGTGGTGTCACCCCTAGGCTAGTAGTCCCAGGTTCTATAATAAAGCAGGGACCACCTGAGAAAGCTATGAGAAGCAAGCCAGTAAGCAACACCACTCTGTGACCTCTACATCAGCTCCTGCCTCCAGGTTCCTGCTCTATTTGAGTTCCTGTCCTGACTTCCTCCAATGATGGACTATGATCTTGATTTTGGTCATGGTATGGAGTTGCACCAATAGAAACCCTAACTAAGACAAAAACAAGCCCCAGTATGAAAACACTACCAAAAACATTTGGTTTGGGCCAACTACTCCTGGGCATGAGGCATGTGCTGGATTGTTGCTGATATATCTGGTAACACTCCATTGGAGAAAATAGGTTTTCTTTTTCCCAACAAGTATCAATAAGGGTGAGAATTTATGCCAATTTCTCATCTCAATGCTGGGCTTTTGTCTGTTTCAAACCTGTGCATGTCTTCTGCATGCTGTCGCAGTCTCTGTGAGTTCATTTGAGCATCAGTCCTGTTGTATCTAGAAGATTCTGCTTCTTTTAAGGTCTTCCACCACCTCTGACTTAACTATCTGTACCCCCACCCCCTGGTCTTCTGTCTAGATCCCTGAACCTTGAGAGGAGGGATCTGTAAAGACCATTTAGGTCTCAGTGACAAAAATTGACAGCTGTCTTAACTTTGGGCTTCTGGAAAGACTTAGCACAAATGTCCATGCCTCCTTGCCAAAGGACAATGGATCCTTATGATCATAGACATCTATAGTCAGAGTTTTGTTGCAGAGAGCTAAAGGTTAAGTTTTAACTGATAAAGGTCATGCTGCACACAAAACTTCATATGGAATTTGATCTCACCTGAGGCAAATGGGTGTGTGTGTGTGTGTGTGTGTGTTTGTGTGTGTGTGTGAATAATTAATGAGAAAAGAGGCTATGAACTTTGAGGAGCAAGGAGAGATAAATGGGAGGAATTGGAGGGAGAAAAGGGGGAATAAAATAATCATATTTTAACTTCCCCCAAAATGAAATAATTAAAAATAAAATATAATATTGAAAAAAATTTCAACTTCAAAATAAAAACATTGCAAGCTAATCATATAAGACTATAACTCACTAGCAAAATGGTAGCATAATACACTGAAACTAATAAGCTAAAATATTACCTTGCTGAAAATGGAATGTCAAACAAGGAGGCCTTGAAGAAGCATCAATGGTAATCCTCTTCCTCTAATGTTACAGCCATGGTGGTTGTGCAAGGCCCTCATCAGTTACTTTCTATAACATAGTGGGAAAACCTATCTGTTCAAACAAGCATCACATGTATCCTGATGACAACTAATAGGATGCTTCCTGATTTAAAAAAAACCCACCAAGTGTATAACAAGGTGATATTGGGGTATTTATATTCCTATCTCAGTATACAGCCTCCTTGCTGTTCCCAGGAAGGTTCTCTAGCTTTGTGCAGCAGTCAAGAGTGTGGAAGTTCCTTTGTCTTGAAGGTTGTTACTTGAAAAACAACAAAAATGAGTGTTGACTTGACATTGTCCTAATATCAAAAGCATATAAATGAATGGAAGATTTTCTTTGCTTTCCTAGAGAAACAAATTTATTTCTATTCATTCTGTACTCTCACTCATCTTCCACTAGGAGAGACAAATGAAAGAGCATTAGGACATGACGACAGCCCATAGTCTCTCCTGAGTGTGAACTGCTACATTACAAAATACAACCAATAAAACACTAAAATCTGTTGACCACTTTTGAGTTTTGGTCACTTAGTGATACACTCATTTGAATAATTTGAAGCAGGTTATATCAAACTGTTCCAAAAAAACACTCACAAAAATTGTTCAATGCACCATTCAAAGGAAGAGAAAAAATAAGAAAAACATGCAAAACGCATTCATCTGAACACAAGCAGAGATCTGTCAAGTAAGTAATAGACTATTAGTTCTGCTATTCTCGGCTGATTTTTTCCAAGTAAAGTACTTGTTGGGACTCACTTAAGTAATTAGTTTAAAATAAGTTAATCTAAAAAAGAAATATTGAAACATCTAGAATGTAAAATATACATGAGACACATGAACATTACAATACAGCTTTCATAAGAAAGCAAATAGAAAAATCTGGACTTACCATTGTATTTGAGGTTCAATCTAAACATCATTATGGTGGTCCAGTGAATATATTTACTTTGCTGCTATGGGAAAAGATCAATTTCTTAAAAGAAATTTTTTAGAAATAATTGAATTTTAGGTATTTGGCA
Source organism: Lophiomys imhausi (assembly GCA_907164525.1). Taxonomy (NCBI): domain Eukaryota; kingdom Metazoa; phylum Chordata; class Mammalia; order Rodentia; family Muridae; genus Lophiomys; species Lophiomys imhausi. Next base: position 154,823 of record CAJQZJ010034157.1, on the reverse strand, counting down.
AATAATATGGAATAAGAATCCATTTAGATGAGAATCATTTGGAAGAAATTGATTCAAACATCTCACAAAGGCAAAAGTTTTGAACAGCCTTGTAAAAAGGGTACATTCCACTGAGTTAGAGTAATCATTTAATCAAACATTACCTGAAAAAACACCTACCTTACTCTTGAGAAACTTTGTAATTTCATACAGGTATTACAAGGGAAAATTACTATTCCCAATTATCTAAAACAATATTCAAGACACAACAATGATGCGTTAGCATTCCTAGGCTTCATTTCTTTTTTTTTTAATATAGTGTGTATCTTTTTTATGTTTATTTATTACTTCAAGTTACATCTCCATCACAGTGCCCTCTTTCCACCCCTACCCTCCCTCTTTCCCGCCTCCCTCCTATCCTACTCCTCCAAAGTGGAGTGTCCCTAAATATCAGTCCCCTACCCCAGTTCAGCAGTCATATGAGGGCTAAGAACTTCCTCATATACTGGGGGCCTCGGCTCTGTTTCAAAAGACTCTGTTTGCTATTGCTTTGAATTGAATGTAGTTCAAATACCACAGAGAGGCTTATCATTTTATGTTCTATTGAAGCTTACAGAAATCTGTCCCAACATGGCTGTGTGTATGTCTGCTTTCCATAACTTGTTTGTTTGGTTGCTTTTTTTTTTTGTTTTTGAGACATGGTCTCACTAGTAGGCATGGGCTGGATAAACCTCTCTATGTAGACTAGGTTGGCCTCAAATTTACAGAGATTCAGCTACCCGCCATCCCTGTGCTGGGGTTGAGGTGTGTACCACCGCACCTGGCATTGCTCCTTATATTTTGATTAATGTGGTTTTTGCCATGATGATTTCTTCCTCCCTTGTAAGCCTTTAGTTCAGGCTGTGTTTTTGTCGACTTCAGACTCTAGGGGATTAGGGCATAAATACAGTAAAGCTGACAGAAGCTCTCAACCTCTGTGTTTAGTGTTTGATTTAAGGATGGTCTGATTAGAATTGGAATTAGAATTAGAATTAGAACCCCAAATTGTCTTGAAGTTCCTAAGAAAACAATCCTTTCACTTAATACTTGAAAAATGTGCCCTGAAGCTGCCAATGCTCTTTCCTGAGAGTTGAGTCTAAACTGAAGATCCAAAATATAAGGTAACACTGACACCATTGTAAGAACCTCACAAGGTGCGTGAGCTGAAGCGACTCATTTGTAGACAGTCCTATTAAAAGAATTCCCTTCCTCTTCTGATCTAAACAGCAAATTTAATTTATATTTTAGAAACAAGTCTCTCTACATAACCCTCACCATCCTCAAACTTACCACATCGATCAGGCTGGCCTTGAACTCACAGAGATTGGCCTACCTCTGCCTCATGAGTTCTGGGGTTAAAGGTGTGTGCCAACATGCCCAGTTTGAACAGTGAGTTTTGAATACATTTTTATCTGACTAGCAAATCCTACACAAATCTCCTCTTTCCTGAATGTTTCCATTCAAGTCAGCATTATCATAGGATTTCCTTTCATTTCCACCTCTCTTGTTACACATTGGTGATTCCCAGGATCACAGTTCTGGTCCACTTCCATTCTCTTTCTGCGTCTTGTTTGTGAAGTCATACCCATATTAATAATTTTATTTCTGTTCACAGATTACTCTGAAACTGACAATATTAACCCACTACCATGTTGAGGTCCATAGTCATCCACTCTGTTTTCTGTAGGAGATGGTCAATGAATGTTTCATAAGCAGCTCAAACTCAATACAGAAAACAACAGCTATATCTAAGCCCTGCTTCCACTCTTTGATTTAGGTTTCTGAAGTCATCTAATTTGTTCATTCACCAAAATAAAAAGTTATATTATTAATATTGGATCTTAATATTTCTAAATCAATGATAAATACATTACACTATCTTACTAAGAGGGATTTGTAAGGAAAAGAAAAGCAGAGAAGATGCAAACTTCAGACCGCTTACTAATGTCTTCTCTGGGGTATTGACAAATCCCTAAACAGAGCGGGTTCAACAGAATGTATGGAAGGGAGTTCAGTTTTGTATCATACTTTACAGGTTCAGACAGCAGATTCATAGTCAAGTTCCAGATAGAACTTCAGGAGGAAGCATATGAGCATAGTAGAATGTTAAAGTCAGTGGCCAAATACATATGGACTGGACATTGGGAATGTATGTTAAGTCTTATAATTCTCATAATTGTGGCCTAATTATTTTTTTTAAAAAGTGTCCCTACCACAGAGACATGCTTGGGTCTACTGAGAGGTTGGAGGCAGCAGGGAGTGTGGTGAACTCAATACCACAATTCCTCACTGAGCCTTCCTGAGGATTACCTGTGTTCAATAAAGCATGCAACACAAAGCGTATGTGCCATCATGGTGATCCCACAAACTATTAAAGTCCTAAGCATGGTATCACAAACATTTACATCCCTGTCACTCTGCTATCCTCTCTCTTAGGTTATTTTATGTTCTACCTCTTCCTTCCTACGTCTTCAGAAGCCACACTCATCCCTTTTCCTAGCAATATGACTGAAAAACCGTCAGGTTTGTTCCCCTTCCACTGGATGCCATGAGTTACATTTCCAATGGCTTGTTCCCCTTCTGGTGAATGTCCTGAATCATATTTATAATGGTTCATGCATAGAAGGCATTTGGCAGAAATTAAGTTATACTATTCTGATTATTGTTCATATAGGATTATGTTCCTTATTAGCCTGTGCTTTAATTCAACTTCAGGGTCATCTTGACTAAAAATTGAGCTAACGCATTGGCTGTGTGATATCCTTTGTGTCTTGCTTATATTTAAACAAGAAAACTGATTGGAAAATTTTTTATGTTTTATTTACTACTTCAGGTTACATCTCCATCACAGTACCCTCCTTCTACCCCTCCCAGTCCCATCCTCTACCCCCTATCCCTTCCACTCTGGAGTGGAGTGTCCCTACATAACAGTCCCCTGCCCCAGTTCAGCAGTCATATGAGGGCCAAGAGCCTCCTCATACATTGGGCGCCTACAAGGCAGCACCATTAGGGTAAAGTGTCTCATGGACAGGTAAAAAAAAAATGTCTATGTTCATGTTTCCTTTGGTGCATTGGTTGTAGTATATCCTGAACTATATGACTAAAATCTGATTATAAGTGAATAGATGCCATGTGCATCCTTCTGAGTCTGGGTTAGCTCACTCAGGATGAGCTTCTCTAGTTCCATCCATTTGGCTGCAAATTGCATGATTTCATTGTTTTCTGATGGCTGAGTAGTATTCCATTGTATAGATGTACCACAGTTTTTTTTTTTAAATCCATTCCTTGGTTGAGGGATATCTGGGTTGTTTCCAGTTTCTGCTATTTCAAATAAGGCTGCTATGAACATAGATGAGGAAATGTCCTTGTGGTTTGATGGGGAATCATTTGGATATATACAAGAAGTGGTATGGCTGGGTTGTGAGGTAGAGCTATTTCAAGTTTTCTAAGATACTGCAAGACTGATTTCCATAGTGGTTGTACAAGCCTGCACTCCCACCAGCAATGGAGGAGGGTTCCCCTTTCTCCACAACCTTGCCAGCATGTGCTGTCATTTGAGCTTTTGATCTTAGCCATTCTGACAGGTGTGAGATGGAATCTCAGAGTCGTCTGGAGTTGCATTTCTCTGATGATGAAGGATGTTGAGCATTTCTTCAAGTGTCTCTCAGCCATTAGGGATTCCTCTTTTGTGAATTCTCTGTTTAGCTCTATTCCCCATTTTTTTATTGGATTATTTGGTTTCTTGGCATTTAATTTCTTGAGTTCTTTGTAAATTTTGGATATTAGCCCTCTTGCAGATGTGGGGTTGGTGAAAATCTTTTCCCAATCTGTAGGCTGCCATTTTGTTCAAATAACAGTGTCTTTTGCCTTACAGAAGCTTTTCAGTTTCATGAGGTCCCATTTATTGATTGTTGATCTCAGGTCCTGAGCTGTTGGTGTTCTGTTCAGGAAGTTGTCACCTGTGCCAATGATTTTGAGGGTTTTCCCCACTTTCTCTTCTAATAGATTTAGTGTGTCAGGTTTTATGTTAAGGTCTTTGATCCACTTGGACTTAAGTTTTGTGCAAGGTGATAAGTATGGGTCTAATTTCATTCTTTTACATGTTGACATCCAATTAGACCAACACCATTTGTTGAAGATGCTTTCCTTTTTCCATTGTACGGTTTTGGCTTCTTTGTCAAAAATTAAGTGAGCATAGGCATGTGGGCTCATTTCTGGGTCTTCAGTTCTATTCCATTGATCCACTGGTCTGTTTCTATACCAGCACCATGCTGTTTTTATTACTATTGCTCTGTAGTACAGCTTGAAATCTGGGATGGTGATACCTCCAGATGTTTTGTATTGTGCAGGATTGATTTAGCTATTCTGGGTCTTTTGTTAATCCATATGAAGTTGAGAATTGCTTTTTCCAGGTCTATAAAGAATTGTGGTGGTATTTTGATAGGAATTGCATTGAATCTGTATATTGCTTTTGGTAGGATGGACATTTTTATTATGTTGATCCTACTTATCCATGAGCATGGGAGATCTTTCCATCTTCTGATGGCCTCTTCAATTTCTTTCTTCAAGGACTTGAAGTTCTTATCATGCAGGTCTTTCACTTGTTTGGTTAGAGTTATCCCCAGATATTTTATATTGTTTGTGGCTATTGTGAAGGGTATTGTTTCCCTAATTTCTTTCTCAGCCCATTTATTTTTTTGTATAAAGAAGGGCTTCTGTACATCTCTCTAGGACATTTATAGTCTTCTAGTCTTTTGAATCTATTTGGATGAAGTCAGCAACTGCACTCCTGGGTGTGATATTGGGGGAGGGGGTGCATGCATGTATGTACACGCATAGTAGAAAATGTAAAACCACAATCAATGCAGTTATTTCATTAAACCAAAAATGTGTCAATGAAAAGAAAGCTGATGTGCTGCTTTAACATGATGACAGAGCAGAGTCTAGTAACATCAAATCTAAGTAAAATATTTGCCAATGATTTGAATTATAAAACCATTAGTTTTCCCTTAGTCATAAGGATAACACTAGTGTTTAAATGATTTTATAAAGTTGTATGAATCTAAGATTATTTAGAACTAAAATCTTAACTAGCAGGTATGGTAATGCTGTAGCATTCCTTTCAATGAGTGAATTTTCTGTGTTAGGATGTAATTTAGCTTTCTAAATGTAACCTTCTATAAAACATGGTAGGACTTAAGAGCTGGGGAGGAAGCGTAGAGGTTAAGAAAGCATACAACTCTTGCAGAGGATGTAAGTTTTTCTCCCAGCAGCCATGTCCAGCAGATCACAACCTTCTTCTGGCTTCTATGGGCAACACAACAGCATGTGCATTTCCACATTAGACATTCACAAAACATAAAGTATTCAATTTTTGAAAGACTACAAACATGAAGACTTTGTTAGTCTATATCTTTCATACTACTTTACTAATGTACTATTAATCAAGAAGAAAATTCTGTACTTCACAAAAAGAAAATTTCATTCTTTTCTATCTTCATATCAATCCTTAGTATCAAAGAAAAGTTTGTGTCAATGACAGAAAATGCTACCAACTGTTATTTTAGGTTAAAACAGCAATAATGTTCCAAGTCAGGCATACTTTTACTTACTTAAAATGTCTTATTCATTTTAAGATGCATAATTTGCTTAATAGCCACTGCTACCATAGGGTCATTGGTGCAATGATACCCTGGGGGATGCATAGCTCACAGGAAGCTACATCTGAGGCCTTTGTTAATGGTAAAAACTGTGAAAGCAGCTTTGGGCCTCTGCTACAAACTATCTGCAAGGACAAACAAAAGTAGAAATTGTTCATTTCAGCTCATGGTTTCAGGTATCTCAGTCCATGGTCACTTTGCTCCGTGTGTCTGTGCTAATCCTGGGGCAAAGCACCACAGAACACAAGCATAGTTAACCAGAGTTCCTTGCCTAATAGTGGCCAGGAAACAGACTGGGAGTGAGGGACCAAAAACAAGCGTCTTCAGAGGGGCATCAAGGGCACAGAAGTGTCCACTTCTTCCAATGAGGCCTCATCTCCCATGATTTCCTCAATCACAATAGTACTCACAGCTTTGTGACCCCATGGATAGGTTGTTCATTGGTTAGATCACAGCACTTCTGATCCAATTACCTGCATACACTGCAGTTTCCATACCCATAACTGCAGTACAGAGTCTTTGGGTGACACTTTAAATACAAATCATGATACAGTATATAACAGGGAATATCCCATCCCTGTGAGTGATGCTGTAGGACACACTTGTTCTCAGGATCTCTTCTGACCACCCGACCCACATCTATGCACATGTTCTCTGTAAGATAGAGTCCACTTAATTTCTATCAGTGCCTTTCCTTCCAGGTTTCCTTCACAATAACAAAAATGGATAAGCACAGAATACTTCCTGTCTTCCATAAATTATAATTTTCCCCAGTGTAACAATTCACACATTCTGTGTGTGTCTTCCATTTGGCTTGTGAGTTATGTTTTAAAGCTATGCACGCTTAACAGATGCATGTCTGAAAAGGTGTTTTATGAAAATTAAATAATAACACCACTTTAAATATTATATTATGTGGATCTGTGGTTTTTTATTATGCCATCATTTATTTCACTTTGAAACCTACTTCGCCTACATTTTGGATTCTGTCTACAAGGTGAGACCTTTTGTGTTAAGCTTGTTTTAGAGCAGGGAAATTGTTTGCAAATAAATTAATCCAAAACACCTTTGTCAGGGCTAAAATTCCTGCCTGGCACTAGGCAGCATTCCTCTTAATGTCCCTCAGACTTTAAACAGCTTGGAGGTAAGCACTGGCAAAGCCATAATTCAGGCAACTGTTAATGGTTAATCAATTTAGCTCATAATATAAATGACCTGGAGATATACACTAAAACTCCTTTTCGTTAAAACAGTAATGTTTCTTTGGGCAAACGCAGTTCATTTATCTCTGTAACTTCATTTAGTCTGTGATGAGAAATGAATGCAATATTGAAACTAAATATAGGGTTGGTGACCGAGTATTAGTGTGTGAATTTCATTAGAATTTCAGCAGCATCAGCTGGAGTGTAAAGAAATCTGTTGGCATGTGAGATCAGGGAAAGCCTTATGCCTTAGTGTTCTGTGCACAGGGAAAGCCTTATGTTTTAGTGTTCTATTGCTGTGAAGAGACTATGACCATGGCAACTCTTATAAAGGAAAGCGTTTAACTGAGGCTGGCTTACAGTTCCGAGGTTTAGTCCATTATCAGCATGGTGGCATGCAGGCAGGCATGGTGCTGGAGAAGGAACTAAGAATTCAACATACAGATCCACAGGCTACAGAAAGAGAGTCACTTGGCCTGGCTTGGGTTTTTGAAACCTCAAACCTGTCCCCAGCAACACACCTCTGCCAACAAGACCACATTTACTCCAACATGGGTACACCTAACCTTTTGAAACACTGGTCCTTCCTAAACATTTAAACATATGAACCTATGGGACCATTCTTATTCAAACTACCACACCTTGCATTTTCAGGGGAAGTCAGAAGCTGATTTTGTTTAACACTAACTTTTGCTTTTATTCATTCACAAATTTAATATGACAGACATTGACGATGTTAAGTATAAGAAAGCAAAGCACCTGCTTTTGAGATCTGGGTGTAGAAACAAAACAGTACGTGCTTGACATAGTCCATCTCATTCCTTCATTAAGTACAGATTCAGAAAGACTTGCATAGTAAAGCATGTTATGCAGCATGTACTCAGATTAAGAAAGTTCAATCAATCTCCTTCCAAACTGGACTTGATGGATGTTTAGGAAATAGGTATTTCCTTCTCTTTCTTTTTTTTTTTTCAACATTTAGTTATTTATTTCTTAAAGTTATGTCTCAATCACATTCCCCTCTCTCTCCTCTCCCTCCTGGTCTCACCCTCCTACCCTCTTTCCCCTCTCCCTCCTATCCTCTTTTTTTAATTTAAGGTGTCTCTTTCCCTCCCCAACAGCTACCTCTTTTAGACCAATAAAAAGCTCTTTTTCTTATAACAACAAATACAATACAAAACAATAAGGAAAATTAGGAAGAAATTATGAAAACTATAAGGTATAACATACATTCTCAATGTCCAGTTCATACGTATTTGGCAACTGATAATAATATTCTATTATCTATCTATCTATCTCAATGAGTTTAAAGTTTTATATCTAACTCAGTTTCTATCCTAACTTGCATTACCAACTTGAAAACATACTCTTAAACCTAGAACATCCTTTTAATTTCTAAACAACTTTTTTATAACAAATACAATACAAAACACCAAAAATATCAAAATAATTAGGCCACAATTATGAGAATTATAAAGCTTAGCATGCATTCCCAATGTCCAGTCCATACGTATTTGACAACATTCTACTATCCAACCATCTCCATGATTTTAAAGTTCTATATCCAACTCAGCTTTCCTAACTTGCATCACAATTTTAAAAACATCTTCTTAGATCCAGAACACCCTCTTGATTCCTAAACAACTCAAAATTTAACTATGAGACTCTAGCTATCTATTATTCAACCACATCAGAGACCTGAGAGGGATAAATATATCTGATTTTATAGGAAGTGCAGGGCCTGCAGCTTCCAAAACTAAGAAATGACATACCAGTGGCTGTCTGGACAGTTCCCAATTTCTTTCCATACATTATAGCATCAATCTTCAGCTGTTTGGCCCCGTTTCTCTGACAGACATTGATTGTAATGAAGGAATTATGAAGGACTTGCCTACCCTGTTTTGGCAGAGATAGGCTGTCAACTTTACCTGCTTCCAAGTTTTGTCCTTTTTTGGACAGCATTCTGTCTACAGTTGAAGCAAGGGCTTTCTCTTGCCAAGTGACAAGCTTGCCACTAATTCAACCATCTCCAAGTGAAGATTCTTTGATGCTCATCATCTACTTGGAGTAGAATGGAGGGAGCTGTCAGAGGCTAACATGTCTCAATAACAAAAATCTTAAGAGAAATATCTTTGAATGCCATATTCTACAGATCTCTTGAGGTTGTTGAAGACCACCTATTTATCTCCATATATTTGGATAAGCAAATGTTGCTTGTCTCTTAGCAGCTTGATTTCTGATTAACCTAGAAAATATCTGTGATACTCTACACTAGTACCTAACAAAATGACAAGTTTGAAAGACTATTAGTTTGCTTTTCTTAATTATCCTAAACAGTTTGTGATATTTGCTATTAAAATGCCAAAACTTCACATTGAATTTTTAAGTATTACATAGGTACAATACCTTAAAAAGAGTTAACCTTAATTTTGTATCAATATACAAAGATCTGTACCAATGTAACCAAGTATAACCTTAATTTTGTATCAATATACAAAGACATAAGAACATATTCAATAATCTACCCCTTTTTCTTTATCATTCCTATATCATGTGTATATGCCATTTTTTGTCAAGTGTTTTCCCCCCTACATAGGAGGAAAGAAAGAGGAAAAATAAAGAGAGAAATCACCGGGTTTTAACCTCCTAAACCACCTTGTTTAACAAGATCATTTAACAATTTGTAACCAATCCCCCTAAGTAACAACAAACATCTATAAACCATCAAATGACCAAAAAAAAAATCACCTACCTCACCTTCTGGGAATGGGATGTCACTCTCTTAAAATTGCTTTCTGCTGATTTGGGATATAGGAAACCTGTTTGGGGGCCCAAATAAGAATTAAAAAATGGTTAAGTAAGTTAATAGTAACATTTGTTGTCCAGTCTTTTTGTACTCAGCTATTTAAATGTTCTTTTTCTTTTGTATAACAAATGTTCACAGTGAAAATTCAGGTGGCCTGCACACTTTTTCAGAATAATAATAATAATAGTAATAATAATGATAATAATAATAATAATAATGTTTATTTTCTACATAAAACAATGCTATCAACTACAGATATGTTTTAAACTCCAAATAAACGTATTGTATGCAGTTGAGCAATAGTCAAAATGCTCTTGATTTTTGTTTTAAAAATGTGTTTTTAAGATAAAGCTCAGATCCTCTTCTATCAAGTTTTAATGAACACAGGTGGATGCTCTGCAGTGCTGGTCATGTGACAATCCCTTTATCACAAGGATATTTGCCAGTATCCACAGTTAAAGTGTTGATTCAGCACTGAGCTAAGTCTTAGGTTATTCTATCACTTGAGTTTAGACTCTAGGGTGTTAGAACCCTTAAAAGCACTGAAAATGAACACTGAAATCTCATTAAAGGATGCAACCCCAGACACCAACAGCATCTTGTATACTTATTTTTGGTTTTGACCCTTATGATTACTTATTTATCAAACCACATTCAACAGCATCAAACTTCCTCCTTCCATCATTTGAAAATGGTCACTGGAAGTAGACTTCTGTAGCCGTTGTGGTGTCTGCATCAGGGTAGGTTTGTGGAGGTTTCTGTCACTGAAGACTCAGGACAGCCTCTTACAACCTCCCCTTCCCCAACACCAGAAGATGACGGAGTTGCTGACTCTCCACACCTCTACAGCAGAAAATTCCACATGGTCAATACCAACCACATCATTGAAACCACAGTCTATTCCCCTCAAACTTTATATCTTCTGTGTAGTGAGAATTTTTGTTTCTTTAAAAACCTAGTTATGTTATGTAAATATGGTTTCATTTGATCTCAGGTGTGGGATATGGAGCTCCTTCATTTTGTCCACAGCTGTTATCTATGATTGTCTCATGTTCTAGCTGGGACATGGTTTTGCAGCTCCAGATGGTTTACCTTTGGAATTCTGGGGACTCTAGACAGGGGATAAATGCCAGAGCCCTGAGAGGGCAAGGAGACACTTGGAAGAAAAACAAGTGGCTGCTGCTCCCCATTCTGCTCCTGGTTGCTATTGTTAGAGTTTGATGAGAAGAAGTTGAAGACATCCTGACTACAAAGATTAGACTTGTCCCAAAGAACTTGGGACCCTAATCAGCAGGAAGTGGTTTAAAAAGGTATGTGCCCCTCTTCCCCACCCACCCTTCTTTCTTCCCTACCTAATATTGGTAGTTGAAAGGAATTAGGGTGGAATAAGGGCTCAAAGGGAGTAAGAGATACAAGAAGACAAATAAAAGGCTGGGCATGGTAGCTCACACGTTTAATCCCAGCACTCACAAAGCAGAGGCAGAGGCAGGTGGATCTCTATGAATTCGAAGCCAGAGGGAGCCTACAGAGGGAGTCCAGGACATCAAGGCCTTCACACAGAGAAACCCTGTCTCACCCCCCCCCCCCCAATAAAAAACCAACAAACAAAACCGAATAAAGTAGCTAAAAATATATTCCTACACTTCTGTATCATTGAGGCAAAGAACCCCCTTTCTGGAATGCTCCCAGGCTAGCCTTCATCAAAGAGATATAGAGAAGATGGTACAGGATGCTCCATCCTCAAAGCTGGCTCTGGGATGACTCCTGGCCAGGCTCTAGTCCACTCTGACATCCCAGTGGACTCCAGAGAAAGCTTGCCCTCACTATCAAGGTTGCTGATGAACACAGCTAACAGAGGCTTCTTACCTTCCCAAAAACTGGGATTCCTATGAACATGGGACAAAGGCCTCAAGTAATGAGTGGGGCAAGTGGCCATTCCTTTGATGCAAGAAGCTATGTCTGTCCCACAGTCCTCATACCAGATGTCTGTCTGTCCCACAGTCCTCATACCAGAATGTCTGTCTGTCCCACAGCCCTCATACCAGATGTCTGTCTGTCCCACAGTCCTCCTACCAGATGTCTGTCTGTACCACAGTCCTCATACCAGATGTCTGTCTGTCCCAAAGCCCTCATACCAGATGTCGGTCTGTTCCACAGCCCTCATACCAGATGTCTCTGTCCCACAGTCCTCAAACAGATGTCTGTCTGTCCCACAGCCCTCATACCAGATGTCTGTCTGTGCCACAGTCCTCATAACAGATGTCTGTCTGTCCACAGTCCTCATACCAGATGACTGTCTGCCCCACAGTCCTCATACCAGATGTCTGTCTGTCCACAGTCCTAATACCAGATGTCTGTCTGTCCCAAAGCACTCATACCAGATGTCTGTCTGTTCCACAGCCCTCATACCAGATGTCTGTCTGTCCCACAGTCCTCATACCAGATGTCTGTCTGTCCACAGTCCTCATACCAGATGTCTGTCTGCCCCACAGTCCTCATACCAGATGTCTGTCTGTCCCACAGACCTCATACCAGATGTCTGTCTGTCCACAGTCCTCATACCAGATGTCTGTCCCACAGCCCTCATACCAGATGTCTGTCTGTCCCACAGTCGTCATACCAGATGTCTGTCTGTCCCAAAGCCCTCATACCAGATGTCTGTCTGTTCCACAGCCCTCATACCAGATGTCT
>CAJQZJ010034157.1:112195-124864 GCA_907164525.1 Lophiomys imhausi | reverse complement strand
TCCTCCTCCTCCTCCTCCTCCTCCTCCTCCTCCTCCTCCCTCTCCCTTCTTCCCTCCCTGAATCAGCAGCAAGTCTAGAAGGGAAGGATGTGGCAGCCTGATACCCTCCCCTATCAATGTGTGACTGCCAATGAGCACACCCCCCATTCAGGCATCTACAGCTGCTGTGGCTTTGGGTCTCAACAACTATATTTTACCCAGATAACTTCCCAGTCGTCCTCACCTTCTGGCCCAGCATTCTTTCTGTTGTCTCTTCTGCAGTGTTCCTTGAGCCTGGGGGAAGGGGGATGCATGTAGCCTACTTTCTTTTTCCATCTATCAATCTATTAGTAGATGCCCAGGCTAATTCTATACTTGCTATGGAGAGCCCTGCTGCAATAAATGTGATGTGCAAGTGTATCTATCACATTTTTTAAGGTAGCAACGGTTGTTTAAAGAGTGTAGTTAAAAATAAACAAGGAGGCAGGTGGATCCTCAAGTTCAAGGCCAGACTGGTTTACAAAATGAGTCCAGGACAGCTAGGGCTACACAGAGAAACCCTGTCTTGAAAAAAAAATTAAACAACTAGATAAATCTGTATATATAACAAAGTGCCAGCATTGTTAACATTTATTCATTTTCTCCTTTAAAGAGCAAAGGTATTCAAAGAAAGGAATGTACACTTTTAGATCTCATCTCCATGATGTCAGACTCCAACAGGTCCACACAGGTGAGAGGCACGGTTGAATAAGGCTAACAAAGACAGTAGGTCTCTTAGGCATGGTTATCAGACCAAGCACAGTTGAGTTTCCCTAGCCAAACCCAGCATTTAAAAACTGTAGCACCAAACATTCAAATTCTATTATTTGAGAATAGCTTGTATAAACTGTGAATGGACACGTGGGCCCTGGACAGTGCATCCCAAGCAAGAGTTCATGGTGTACCCCTTGCCTCTGCCTTTCCCAGACCTTCAGAAGCATCACACATTGTCGCGGATGTCAGAGTGACTTTGCATCACCAGGACTTACATCAGTAACCAAGTTACTAACTATTGCTTCTGTCTGTTCATTTGTTCTCATTTATTATCTACCAGCATTGCATCTAAAAACTACAAAGAGTTTCCTGTGTTCCATTATTAAGTTTAAAGACATTTTATGAGTGTCTGACAATATGGGAAATGCACTGTAATTACTTAAGTTGTTTAAATAACAAAAAAGAAGATGTTAAATAAATGACAATACAGTGGCTTTCCAGAAGAATTGTGCAACATCATATACCAGTGAGAAATGTGGAACTCAAGGTGCTGGTGCAACATCTGGAAGAGCCTCAGGGAAATACACAAACTGCACAGGTGAAGAGGAGTGGGAGGGCTGTAACTGTAGATTTTAACCTCTAGGTAGTAATAGCATAGCACAGTAAGAATACATAACTCTACTGCAAATGTAAAAATTACAATAGTAGGGAGGGAGAGGAAGGCAGATCTCTGTAAGTTCAAGGCCAGTCTATTCTACAAAGCGAGTCCAGGACAGTCAGAGCTGTTTCACAGAGAAACCCTGTCTCAAAAAAACAAAACAAGAAACAAACAATAGTAGTTAGTTATCAAATATATCCACACAAACTTTTTACATTTATAATATTCACAACTACATTTGTGTAACATATGCCATCTTTTTGCCAACTATAATAATCATACCACTAATACTAACTAATTATAATTTCCTAGACTGATAACAACTGAGGGTTATCTGAGAAATGTATTACAGAACAAGTCACTTGGTTCTTTACAGAGTTAATGTTTTAGAAAAATGACACTGCATATAGAACCCAGACACCTGCTCACACTACTCGGTGCTCTATGGAAGTGTTTGTTTACAAAAGCTTGGTGGAGTAGACCCATCAGTTACAATGGCTTTTATCTTTCATGTCAACTTTCTCCTTTTGAAAGTGTCCCATTCCCCATATCTTATAAAGCTTCAGGTAGAGGGAGAAATTAGAAGACCTTCCTGCGACACAATCTATACGGCCATTCTAATTTCCGAGAAAGCATGTACCCTAGCTTGTACAGTCACCTCTTTAAGTGTCGGAGTGCTGACTGTGTAAACAGATGATGGTACCAATCCTGGCCAGCAATGACAGCAAGATAGATCAGAAGTTAAAGGGAAATTTGCTTTCTCAAAACTGGCATCTTTATCCAACCTATAGAAAAGAATCTCATAAGCCTTAATGGGCAGTCAGTCTAATGCTGACAATGTAAAAGACTGTAAAAATTTTAAAAACACCTATAGGCCAATATCTACTGAAGAGAGAAACCCAAGTGTCCATTTACTTGATTTTAGTGACACCCAGTAAAATACCATGTGAACAAAATGGAGGAAACTTTGAAATACACTAACTTATGGACCTGGAAGTTTACTAAAAAGGTCTGCACTTTTTGTCTTTTCCAACAATTACTTTGTTCTATGTACTGGTTACTGTTTATGTGGCTATGACTACACAAGGATAAAAAAAGACTTAAGGGGAGAGTTTATTCTGGCTCATAGTCCAAAGGGACACAGCTTACCATGGAAGGGAAGGCATCAAGACAGAAGTGTGTGGTGATTAGGCACATTGCATTCACCATCAGGAACCAAAGTGAGGACAGGAAGTGTGTCTGGGCTAATAAAACTGTAAGACCCACCTCAGTGATCCACTACAGCCCCACCTCAAAGCTTGGCCACAGATGGGGACTGAGTGTTCAGGCACATGATTCTATAGAGGGCATTTCATATTCAAACCACAATATACTACATAGTGAATTCATGTAATAAATGTCATATTTTGATAATTTATTCAGTAAGATTAATTAGATTAAGATTAGTATAGGTTCTCATAAGAGTCATTTAATATAACATTCAGATTTATAATTGTACAGAAAAAGAAAGTTATGTTTCAATGATTTTAAAGGCTAAAAAAAAAAATCATAGAACTCCCTCAAATAGTCCCCAAGCCCATTCTATCAAACTCATGAGCAATTTAGGGTACATACTACCTTGCCTTCCTACATAGGATAGTCAAATGTTCTTCATTCTTGGGGTCCTGGGAATGCTTTAATGCAAAAGGCTTTTGTTCACATGGTAAAAAAATTCACAATGAGCTTTTGGCTAATAAGACTTATTTTGGTTTTAGAAGCTGCCTGTGTCTGGATACTTCAAAGTTTTCAAATGTCTGTATTTCCTTTGTGGCCTAATTTTGCAACTACCTGACAGTGTTATTGGGATAAACACATTTTGTAAATAATAACAGATACTTTTGGAACTTGGAAACATGTCTTTATTTTTAGTTTATTCCTAAAGGCTTATTTCCACTGAATTTGCAGGAACAAAATAAGACAAGATACAGTTCCAGCAAAGAGGAAAAGTGCCATGGCAGGTACCATAATTCATAATTCATAGCTGCATATAACTGGATATGACTGAGTGCAGTCAACAAAGCATGCACGCCTGATGGGCTGCCAATCACAGTGTGTTTATACTCTCTCAGAAACTTTCCCAAAAGTTTATTTGTGCAGATTCTTTACTAACTCATGTTCTATTTTCTAGTCAACTTTCACTCAGGAACCCCAGATCACTTCTGATTCTGCCAGACATTTTTCTTGAGGAAAGAATGTTAGCCATATTCTCCCTCATGCTGTGGAAATCCTGTGAACCAAGAAAGCCAGGGATAGCAATCATTCTGCCACATAAACACCACAGACTTTGCCTTCTCAAGATCATCTGTGAGCAGAAAGAACTTAGACCATGATTTGAAGAAGGAACAACACTGGGAAGACTCCCTCATGCTCGGAGAGCTGACTCTAGGCCCCCTGTGGATACTTCAGATCCCCAGTTTTCAAATCCCTTTGTAAAAGAGTGTAGTGTTTGTGTGTAGTCTGTCTACACCTTCCTGTATGCTTCTAATAATCTCTAGATTACTTATGATATCCACTGTGAAGTCAGTGCTATTGAACCGGTTACTATCTGTTGTAACATTACAGTCAAGGTCTGCACATATTCTGGACAGATGCAAGTCTTTAAAAATATTTACACCATAATTGGTTAAATCCAAAAATGATTGTTCTTTGTAAAGAGTCAACTTTATAAAGGAAGAAGCCACTACCTCACAGAGGTTTGAGAATGTGAGAGACTATAGGAACTGAAATGTCAAAGAAAGTCTTAAAAAAACAAATGCACTGATACATGCCTGTCATCCCAGCATCTGGGGACAGTCATCCAAGTTAGTCAGGGTGACATAGCAAGATGCATTCTACAGCCATCAGACACAAGGAAATCATGTAATTTGCAGCCAAATGTATGGAACTAGAAAAGCTCATCCTGAGTGAGCTAACCCAGACTCAGAAAGATGCACATGACATCTATTCACTTATAATGAGATTTTAGCCATACAGTATAGGATGACTATCCTATAACCAACACACCAAAAGGATCAGGAACATAGACTTTTTTACCTATCAATGGCACAATTTGCCCTAAGGGTGCTACCATGTAGGCCCCCAGTGCAAGAGGAAGCTTAGTCTTCATATGACTGTTGAACTGAGAGGGGCTGATATGTAGGGACACTCCACATCGGAGGAGTGGGATGGGTGGGAGAGGGAGGAGAGGGTGGGTGGGTAGAACTGGGAGGGGTGGAAAGAAGGTACTATGAGGAAGATGTAACTTGAAGTAATAAATAAACATTAAAAAATAGACTAAAATAAGTAAATAAAGTACAGAACGGTGTAAATATGAAGGATGAAGTTAAAGATCGCATAGGAGAAAGAACAGTTGAAGCTAGAGAAGGGCAAGAACTCCGTAATAAACAAAGAAAGGAAATAGAAGCCAGTCTTTTGCACACTTGACCTCATCTCCACAGCATATGGAGGCCAGAGCTAAGGAAGAGTTAACAATATGTTCACCACTCTGGTTCGATCTTTATGCAAGGTGCACATCTATCAAATAATCAAATTGTAGCCCATAATTTCATGCAATTAAAATAAAATAAAAAGGACATGGTTAGATAGCCACATTGTCGAAATGCCAAGCATTTGGTAACTGGGCCAGATTCCAAGTCTGTAGGAAAAGTGACCCTCTCCATAGTAATGTTCTCTGTCATCATCAAGGTGAGCAAAGTCACAGGGTAACAATATCAGGACAAGAGGGAACAGGTAGAGAAGCAGAGGATCCCAGAGTGACAGAGACAGGCTTGTAATATACCTCCACAAAGGCAGGAAAATAAATAAATAAAATCTGTGATAAATGTGGATATCCCATCTCTATTCAATGAACTCCCTACTTTGCAGCTGTCTGTACTCTGCTATCCTACGGTGTAACATTCACCGTGAGAACTCAGCAGCACATGGGGCAATGTCATCTCAGGAAGACATGGATAAGACACAATGAACATCAGTAGAGGAATATAAGAACTGGGTGAGCAATGGCTGAGCAGTAATGAGAGAACAAAAGGACAATACACTTGGTTAAGAACCTGTCCCTTGGTTCATTCAGCAGACTTATCATCACCACCAAGACCCAAGTATTCCAGTAATCTGTATCATATTAGAAAATTTCTCTCACAGCTGTGAAACAGAATCACCAGTGTGTGGTGTTTCTGACCTTTATTCTGCATTTGTGGTTTAGTTATTTATCCCCAGATGATGCTGTCTTGGGCTAAAACTCCAAGTTACTAATACATTTTAAGCAAAATCTTTTTAGCAAAGTCAAAAGTATGAAAAAGGTTTTAATCCAAGTATAGTTCAGACTCAGCACTCTTAGTGTTTTTTTAAACAGATATTCATTCTAAGATTATGTCGTTTGATTCTCCTCAATTAATGCATGTGTTTCTACTTATATTGATAGATATTTTATAGTTCAATATAAAAAGTGGTATTTGAACAGCACTCTCCTTGTATAATGCTAATTTCTCATTAATTAATTAAATAGCTTCCCAAGATCATATTTCCTAAGACCTCTCTGAGTCTTTGGAGATGAACTGTAGACTTGCAGACAAAAGGGCTTTCCAGAGAATAATTCAGAAAGGTCTCCTCATCAGGAAGCTTTGTGATTCACGGTTTTCCTGAAACTATTTGTCCATCATCAGCAGAGCCTAGCAAAATTCTCGCCTCAGGATCTAGTCTGTGAAGAAAGGTGGTGAGAAAATTCTCATTCTTCCTCAAGAATGAGGCATATCTCACTCTACCAAACATATCCATTACCCATGTGTTCCAGTCTAGTTTTCCTGGGGGTGGCTCTGGCTACAGAGCAATTGGCTTGGGGAAGTAGCACCCATCCCCATACTGTGAAACTTTGTGGACCCACACTCTATATCTTCTCTAAATTTCCATACAGAGAAGAGGATAGGATTAATGAGTTGATGGCCACCAGCATCTCATACTGTTTCTACCCCCAGAGCCTTATCTACCACTACAGGTAAACAGGACAGTGACAGACTCGGGTGTTTACACCTGGACACTCCTTCCACCACCAGAGAGCCTATAAATCCTGTAATAAAATTAGGACACTGAAACAAGTGCTATGGGTCCTGTCAGCCTGCTCCCATGGGTACTGTCAACCTGCTTCCATGGGTACTGTCAGCCTGTTCCCATGGGTCCTGTCAACTTGTTCCCATGGGTAATATCAGCCTGTTCCCATGGGTACTATCAGCCTGTTCTCATGGGTACTGTCAATCTGTTACCATGGCTACTGTCAGCCTGTTCCTGTGGGTCCTGTCAGCCTGTTCCCATGGGTACTGTCATCCTGCTCCCATGGGTCCTGTCAGCCTGCTCCCATGGGTCCTGTCAGCCTGCTCCCATGGGTCCTGTCAGCCTGTTCCCATGGGTACTGTCAGTCTGTTTCCATGGGTCCTGTCAGCCTGTTCCCATGGGTCCTGTCAGCCTGTTCCCATGGCTACTATCAGCCTGTCCCCATGGCTTATTTACTTCAAATGGCCAGGAAAGACATGTCCCTTAGGTCTTGTTTCCTTTCAAGTTAGAAGTCAACCTCTAGCTTAAGTTAGTAGAACTCTGGCAAGGAAAGTGAACGATAAAATGTCAAACAAATTACCCTCACATCATCCAGAACAAAACTGAAGCTCTGATAGATAGTTAACATTTGTAACCAGTTTAACATTTTTTCTCTGTAGAAAACAAATTGGTTGGGATGCTTTTTCTTTACTTTATTTTTTATTTCTTCAAGTTACATCTCAATTGCAATCCCCTCCCTACTCCCCCCTCCAGTCCCACCCTTCCACCCTCAACCCCCCAACCTCTTCCCTTTTTTTTAAGTTTAAGGTATCTCTTATTCCCCCAACAGCTCCCTCCTTCAGTCCAACAAATGGCTCTTTCTCTTATAATAATAAATACAATACAAAACAACAGAGGTAATTAGGCCACAGTTATGAGGGTTCTATGGCTTAGCGTACATTCCCAATGTCCAGTCCATATGTTTTTGGCACCTGACTTTAACATTCTACTATCTAACCATCTCCATGAGTTTAAAGTTCTATATATAACTCAACTTTCATACTAACTTGCATCACAATTTTAAAAGTATCTTCTGAGATCTATAACACTCTCTTGACTCCTAAACAACTCAAAATTTAATTACGAAACTCTAGTTATCTATTCTTCAACCACCTCAGAGACCTGAAAGGGATAATATCTGATTATATAGGAAGTACAGAGCCCACAGCTTCCAAAACTAAGAAATGACATACCAGTGGCTTCCTGGGCAGTTCCCATTTTCTCTCCATACATTATAGCATCGATCTTCAGTAGTTTGGCCCCGTTTCTCTGACAGACATTGATTGTAGAGCAGGGGTTATGAAGGACTTGCCTACCCTGTCTTGGCAGAGCTAGGCTGTCCACTTACCTGCTTCCAAATTTTGTCCTTTTTGGACAGCATTCTGTCTACAGTTGGGGCAAGGGGCTTTTCCTACCAAGAGATAGGCTTGCGACTAATTCAATCATCTCCCACTGGAGATTCTTCGATGCTCATCTTCTACTTGGAGTAGAATAGGGGGTGCTGTCAGGAGTTGATATGTCTCGATATAAAAAAATCTAAAGTTAAGAAAACATCTTTGAATGCCATATTCTGCAGATCTCTTGAGGTTTTTGAAGAGGCCCTATCTATCTCTTGTATTAGGATAAGCAAATGTTGCTTGTCTCTTAGCAACTTGATTTCTGATTAGCTTAGAAAATAACTATAATAGACTGTCATAGTACCTAACACAATGACAGGCTTGCATGACTATTAGTTTGCATTTTTTAATTATCCTAAACAGTTTATGACAATTAGTAGCAAAAGGCTGAAACTTCACATTTCATTTTTTTTTCTTTACCCTCTAACCCTTCCATCCCATTTCTCTGGAGTGGAGTGTCCCTATATGTGTGAGGAAGTTCTTGGTCTTCATATGACCTCTGAACTGGGGTGAGGGTTGGGATGCTTTTAATGACTGCTTCTATTTCCTTAGGGATTATAGAACTGTTTAAGTTGTTAACCTGATATTGATTTAACTTTGGTAGGTGGAATCTATCACAAAGAGTAGCCATTTCACTTAGGTTTTCCAGTTTTGTGGAGTATAGGTTTTTGAAGGAAGACCTAAAGATTCTTTGGATTTCCTCAGTATCTGTTATTATTTCCCCCCTTTTCATGTCTGATTTTGTTGATCTGGATATTCTCTCTCCCCCTTTTAGTTACTTTGGCTCGGGGTCTGTCTATTTTGTTGACTTTCTCAAAGAAGCAGCTCTTGGTTTCATCAATGCTTTGTAGTGTTCTCTTCATTTCTAAGTTACTCTTTTCAGCCCTGATTTTGATGATGTCTTGCTGTCTGCGCCTCTTGAGAATGTTTGTGTCTTTCTTGTTCTAGAGCTTTCAGTCATGCTCTAAAGTTGCTATATGAGTTGTTTCCCATTTCTTTTTAAACACACTTAGTGCTATGAACTTTCCTTGTAGCACTACTTTCATTGTGTCCCATAAGTTTGGGTATGTTGTATCTTCATTTTCATTGAATTTTATGAAGACTTTGATTTCATTCTTTATTTTTTTTCACTAACCCAGTAGTCATTGAGTAGTGAGTTGTTCAGTTTCCATGAATGTGCAAGCTTTTTGTTATTTCTGTTGTTGTTGAAGTCCTACAAGTAAAACAAACAAAGGCTAGTGTAGAACTCCTTGAATTTCTCCTTTATCTGAGAAACTATCATAGATTATAAATGTTATTTCCCCATTTCAAAATTATACAGGCATTTTTGTATCTCAAAAAACATAGTAGTTTGGCATAAGAGATGCTTAAGTAGAGCACGAGAAATGTCATGGTACTAAATTGTTACTAAGGTAATTCCATGATCTCCATAGATAAATCCACATGATCTGGAGAGCAAAAAAAAAAAAAAAAAATCATTGTCTCAACTTCTCTCTAGATCATCATTGTGCTTGTAAAAAGAGGGATCAACACTGTTGGGATCAAAGTCTAAGCACATCTCATGGAAAGGACCTGAGGATGAGAGACTGTGGTAAGAGAAAGAAGATTTAGATCAGCAGTTCTTGACTTTCCTGGTGCTGTGACCTTTCAATACAGTTCCTTAACTTGTGGTGACCCTCAACCACAAAGTTATGTTTGTTGCCACTTCATAACTGTGATTTAGCTACTGTTGTAAATTCCAATGTAGTCATCTGAAATGCACTGATTTAGATAGTAGAAAAGTTTCAGTGGGAAACTTACTATTATTTTGCTTTTAGTTAATAAGTAGGTCACAGACTGGAGAGACTTGGTAGCTGAGAGTATGCTGCTTCTCTGGATAGCCAAGGTTGGTTCCCAGCACCTACATCACACTGCTAACAACTGCGTGTAACTCCAACTCAAGAACATCTTCTGTGTGGTCTTCTGGCCTCTGCAAGCACATGCATTCAAGTGCACATATCCACACACAAATACATACAGTCATACATACACTTAAAAATGAAACAAAATCTTAAAAAATAAAACAGATCAAATAGATTAGCACTGGTAGTATTTAAAAATACTTCTTTTTACATATACCAAATGTTTCTATACAGTATCAACTTTATATATACTTAAAAGTAAATATATAACATTTTTTCTGTGTTTGCATTTGTTCTTGGGCCTTGTGTAAGCTAAACAAACATTCTAATACTGAGTTCTCTTCCTGTTTGTCAATAAAGAGGGTGGGGAGTTAGTTTACAAATTCTTCTGAATTGGTTATAGATATCTGATGTTAACATCCACCATGTGATTAGTGATATGATTATTAATCTCATGTACCTAAAAAAACAAACATCACACAACACTAATGAAGATGCTAAAGTGGAAGAGGGATTTCTCCCAGGGTTCAGATCATACAAGGAACTATACACATTTAACAACTACTGAGACAGGGAGATTGGTTGTCTCAAGGGATTGCCCAAAATTACAATCAAACAGAAAGTGGCTACCTTTGAAATTATACACCTACCAACAATGCTAAAGGACTCAACAGTGTGTGTGTGTGTGTTTGTAACAACAATAACAAATAAAATGGGCTGTGAATTTGAGAGAGAGTAAGGGGAAAATGGGAGGAGTTGAAGGGGAAAAAACATGGGAGATTTGGAAAAAGGAGAGAGAAATTATATAACTATATTATATTAAAACAAAAATAATTAAGAAAAAGTAAAGTAAAAAATGTAAATACTATAATGTTTGACATGTAGTTAATCTGTTACATTAACATCATCAAAGTTAAGAGACATTATACAAAAATCAGAAGACCACTAACCACATGACCACCCTAGGACAGCTCATTTTCTACATAGCATTTAATAAATAATAGCTTTTGCTCTTATTGTAGTGATAAAAATTAATCACTAATCTCTCCAAACTGAGATACAAGTGGTTCTGAACAACTCAATTAATCCCAAATCTATCCCTAATACTAACACTATAACCACAACATTATCTCTAGCCCAGAGCTAACCCAAACCTAACCCTAACCATAACCCCAACAATAACTCTAACCAAGCTTAACCTCAACACTAACCCTAATCCAAACTTAACCTCAGTCTTAACTCCAACCCTAACCTAACCCTAACATCACCCCTTACCCTAACCCTAAACTAAGCCCTTACCCTAACCCTAACCTAACCCTAACCTCAGCCCTTACCCTAACCCTAACCCTAACTCTCCTGATGGTGGAGAGATTGTGCTGGCTCCTTCTGCTCTGCTTCATGGCTATCAACCCAAATAAAAAGATTTGCTTATGTCAGGCTAGCCCAGTTCACACTAAGTTGAGAAAATACTTGAAAAACAAGGAAAGTTTCTAGTGGAATATCTATCCTTTCTACAATTCCTACTCAGTTCTAGAAGTTCTTACAGAACCAGAACTGTGGTGCTATCTTTTATTATTATTATTATTTCTTTTTTGAAATTATAATATTATTACATAATTTTCCCTTCCCTTTTCTCCCTCAAATCCCCCCATATACTCTCCTTACTCTCTTTCAAATTCATTGCCTCTATTTTCATTAATGGTTGCTTCACTATATTTTGAACAAGGCTCCAGAGCTCATCTTTTCAAGTATCTTATTGATTGTAGGATGTCATAAGTTATCAGCCATATTTCATTAAGTTCTACAGTGTTGCCCTAGAAAGCAGACCAAAGTCAGAAGTCAACCTGAATTGCTCCTTCATCTATGCACTGTCTATAGATTATATTGAGGCATGGTGACAGAGCTGAACACTTGCAAGAAGTTGTGTCCCTTTAGGGGTTATAATTAGATTGAGTCCCTAACCCTAAAATGTTTGCTGTCTAGCCCTATTGATACATTAGACTAAGGTTACTAACAATGGTACATATTACTGCCACCACCACATCAAGGTGAGGGATGGTCAGGGAGAGGTCCTTTGTTTGTTTGAATCTTCTATAATATAAGTCTCATATTTGGAGGCTAGTTATTATTTTTTCTGATTCATTACCATACACATGTGCAGATAGTCCTAAATTACTTGATTACTAAAGAACAGAGATGAGTTATAGGCTCAATAGATTCACAGGTATATGAATAAACCACAAAATGAGTCTGAATGTGAATGAATGCATTAGTATTAGTGTTGCAAGAGAGTCAAAGATGGAGTATAGAAACTGTGAGTGTACCAGTATCATAAAGCCACTGATTGGCCTAAGCCAAGCTATTTCAAGAGCAGTAGATTCTTAGAGCAATGAGTTGATTTTTCCACACATTTACAGCAATGGTTTGAGTCAATGACAGAAAAATAATTTCTGATTCTAATTAATGATCACCATAAAATCATACATTTGTGCCTATTATAGTCATGCTTATTGCTTAATTTTTAGATTCACAAGATATTTTAAATTTATGTTGTAGCTTTCTTTTAATAACTTTAAGTGGTTTCCATAGTGCAGAATTGAGTGGTTTGATAGTTCTAGACCAACACACCAGTATGTTGAAACCAGATAACTCTGTGAAATGTACAGAAGAGAAAAGAATATAAGAAATGACTTCTTGCCATAAACACAAAAATCTGATCATTTAGAAACCTTAAAAGATAGTATTATATTTTAATATAGATCTTCAACTTGGGTTTGGGGAATACATATGTTTCCATAAGGACAAACTAAGTTGCTCATAAAATAAAGTGCTTTATATGAGACATTAAAATTTTTAATGT
>CAJQZJ010034157.1:71632-97195 GCA_907164525.1 Lophiomys imhausi | reverse complement strand
AAAGCTTCAGACAGGGACTTCATCATTCCACCATACTCATGCATTCTCAGTGCCATAGCTGCACTCCTAAGTGTCCTTATCTGAGTATGTGAAACTATGGTCTTCAGTCACCTCTTCTGGTGTCTGAAGTCGTCTTCTGGGATGGGCAGGAGAACTTTGAGAGTGCTTCTAATTTCCTGAGTCAGTAATGAGAACTTTTATACTTCATACCATTTGCCCTTCTCACCCTCTTCTACCACAAGGTCTATAAAACTCTTGGAATCTTTTAATTTGGTCCCATGAATGTGAAGTGAATCTAACACATGTAACTTATCATTCCTGGAGTGATGTACCTGGCTTTTAGAGAAACTGGAAAATTGGGAACATCTTGATTTAGATCTCAGCTTGGCTTCTGGAAGACCAAGGAGAGATTTCAGGTCTTCATTTACAACTAGCTGCTTTGCTAGCCCACCTCTGCACCCGACAGCATGGCTCTCTCCTGTTAACAGAGCTGCACCCACTTTGTACACAGTTCACTTCTCTGATTGTTACATCCTTCTCTTGTTACATGTTTAGAACTCCTAAGTACTCCATGAATTCCAGGAGTTTCGATTAAACAGAGAACCTTTAACTCCATTGACCCTGAGGGAGCCTAGATGTTATCCTTGGAAGCTACCATTGAAGAATTTTCTCACAAGCACAGAGAACAAAAAGAAAAGACTGGAAAACCATATAGTATCCACTGTCTTCAGAATTGGAGGTATAGCTATTTGACTTATAGGCTGAAAAATACTAATGAAGTTTCATTAGCAAGTAACAGTGGAAGAGAAAACATTCAAATGCGGGGAGGCAGCTGACCACTGCAAATACATCACTGACTAAAACCATATAGCTTATGGAGGTTTTAGGATATCAGCTGCATCTTAGGATTGGCAAGGGTTTCTCAGAGGTGGTACAAACAATGATCCATGGATGGAGAGCACTGATGAATTGGACCTCATCAATCTAGGAGAAAGTATTTCTAAATCACATAACTGGTAAAGAACTCATAGCCATCAAATGTAAAGTAGTGACAATAGTGCAAAAGGAAATCAAAAGTTGGTAAAAAGACCTAAGAAGAATTCCACTGTGGACATGAGAATAACAGTAAGCTAATGAAAACATTGTGAATCGTTAGGAAATACACATTACATCTGCAACAAGACACTATCACAAAATTCCCCATATAATATCATTATAATATATATTAATGATATATAATATATTCTATATCATTATAATATATTATAATAAGGAAATAAACTACCAAGAATTGGCAAAGAAAAGCTACATTCAGGGTAGTTCTCAATCTCCATGGGGCCTAATATGGAAAAAATTGAAATTGAAATAGAACTTTTCTTGTACAGAAATGCATACTTCACTGCACACTCTATTTTGTACCCACATAGCTTACTTTTTGGGATTTCTGTTGGCAGTATAGAACAGCACTCTTGATCAGTTGGGGAGCTGCTCAGAATAGCAACATCTGATGATAAAAATGTCTTTAGCCCCTTCATGATCCCCTAAGTTCAAATCTCAGTTCCACAGAAACTAAAATCAAAACCAACATGAAGAGCAGAGAAGCCAGCATGGTATGGTCATTTGGATTGTCTTTGCAGTGCAGCCTGGTTCAGTCTGTTTGGTCCTCATGCACCGGGTCTCACTGTTTTCTGCACTTTCCAAGAAAATAAATGCAAACATAGATAGTTTCCCTTTGCTCACATGGAATATAATCTGAATTCCATATAATTGAATTTTTGTGGCCTTATGTACAACCTAATGGCAACATTTTATTAAAAGTCTAGTGTTTGGAGGGGACAAAAGCAACACATGAAGATCAACAGAACCAACCAAGCTAGGCCCCTAGATACATACAGAGACTGAAACACTAACAAAAAAAAAAAAGAAGAAAATGTTTAGATTAGACCTAGTCCCCCCTATACAAATACAGATGATAGGCCACTTGGTCCTCATACAGATCCCTTAGCAAGTAGGGGAGTGGGCAGTCTCATTCATGGACTCTGTTGTCTGTTAATGGGACACTTTACCCTACATGGGCTGCCATGTCAGGCCCCAAAGCAAGAGGAAGCTCTTAGCCCTCATGTGACTGATGAGCTGAGGGAGGATTGATATATAGGAACCCTCTTCACCTGAGGAGAAGTATAACAGGGAGAGGGGGAATGGGGGAGAAGGTGAGAGTGCGAGGGGAGATGGGAGTGAGCTGTGATTTAGATGTAACTTGAATTAATAAATAAATGTTTTTAAAAGTCTGTTTTTATAGTTGTTCTATCACGAGGGTACAGTCTTATAAATTAGAATATTCTTGATACATTTATTAAGAATAGCGGTAATTCATTTGTTTTAATGTGGTGATTAGTGGGAATGAGTGTATTTAACATTCTTGTCTTTTTCTCTAATGAGTGCTTCATAAGTAGTAGCTTATGATCATCTGCAACTCCAGAGCCAGGGGATCAGATACCAGATACCCTGTTTGGACCTCTGTGGGTACCAGGCACATATGTGATGCACATGCATGCAACAGGCATGCTCATAAAAACACATTTTTAAAATTATATTATAATGTAGGTTACTGTTTGTTATAAAGCTCATCATTCTCAATTACAAACCTGGTCCTTATCTGCCTTTGGCTGATATTTAATAGTGATGCAAAACTCTCTTCCAGATGCTCATGTGTTTTATTTGCTTTCAAAGAGCTCAAAAATCAATGAATTGCTTTTACTATATTTTATGATTCATTAACTTATTTATGGAGATCGTTAAAATAAGTGTGCTAAGATATTGCATATGACACAGCTGGTATGAAAAAGATATAAATGTCTTCATTTGATGAGGAAATACTCTCACAATATGTGGAAATGTCTGTGGAAGTCACTGTGCTCAGTAGTTTGTTTGGGTATTTTTAGACATGCATCGTGTCACTTATTTCTCACAACGCACTACTAGAGAAATACTGTCACTCTGTCTTCCAGGTGCTGAACCAATGTTCAGAGACTTTAAGTAATGGAACCAAGCAAGGCTGGGCTGAACGGTGTGCAGTCAGCACTCTGCTAAGCTACCGCTCCTTGGGATCTTCTGCCCCGATTTTCAAATCCATTACAAATTAAACCTGGAAAGCTCTCACTCCAGACCCCTAAACTCACAACTTCCCAAGGGTTCCCTAGATGAGCTAACAGAGTCATTTGTTTTCCTCTGGTACCCTGAGATCACTACATAAAGTTGCCGCTGCTTTCCACTTGCCAACTCCCAGAGCTGATGAACAACTCCGAGACCATGTAGCTCAATGAATGCTCGCACGAGCTCTCATAAACTGCCTGTCTGTTCCTTCAGTACAACCCTTAACGTAGATAGCACACTTTGTAGTTGGTATTCTCTACATTGCTAGTTCTCATTTTAACTTTCTTCAAACATTTTTGAGCATGTTCTTTATACAGAAGATAATAGGAGTGGTTACAAATCATTATTTTATCATTTGTGTGATAGAATGTTAGAGTCTGGGCCTACAGAAAGTTGCAAACAATGCTCAAACCACTTAATGAGAGTCTCCATAGCTGGACCCACCATCTTCTCAAATTACCTTACAGCTCATTTTAAGCATGTGGGTGGAAATTCTGTGTAAACCTACATACAAGAACTCTGACATCCTGATCTCACAGCAGCACATGCTGCCAGCAGTGGGCCCACACAAGGCTGGCACTACAAACACCTGGACCTGGTGACAATCAATCATGGAATAGAAAGGGGCTCATGAAGCCTTACTGCTCACTACTGAACTGTGAACTACTGATCGATGCTAGGGGTACAGAGACTAGAGACTGTCTTTAGTTGTATACCCACTGATGAACTCATCATGGCCAGTATACGACAATGTACTACTGCAAATGCACAGTCACACTGATGGACCTGGTCAAACTCAGTAGGTCACAAAACAAAAAGGTACAAATTTGGGAAATTGTCTTGGAGGGCAGTTAAAGAAACAAGAGAAGGTAAAGGTGACAGTATTCAGAATGTACTGATTACTGCTATATGAACTTATCATAATAACTAATTTAATAAAAGGAAAACCCTGTGTTCTGAATGACCACTGACACCAGATTGCAAACCTGCAGAGTTCCTAAAGGCACATCTCCCGACAGGGTCTCTCATGGTGGGTCAGGCAACAGTACATGGTGCAGGACTTCTTCCCACCACATCCCTTCTGGGAAAGCTGAGCCCAGTGAAATGACTAATGATTTTTTCTTTTGCTGTTTGCTTATCTTCTATCAGAAAATAACAGAATTCCTTGAGCTTCAAATTCCTCAGTCTGGTAAAGCCCAGAGCTTTCCAAATTCCTTCAAATCCTGAAATCCTATTTCAGTAACCAAAATTATGAGTTCTAGCATCTTTGCTGCTTTCAAGTCTTTTGACTCAAAATTTCCTCAAAATCCCAAAACTTCTCTGAATTGTACTTGAACATAAAATATACTTATAAGATCAGACTTAGAAGAAAATATTGTGGGTCATTTATAGGAAAGAATCACACCATATACCCCACCAAAAACCCACTATCTTATGTTAAACAGATACTTCAGCTCTGCAAGACAGGACTTCAGCCACTTGAAGACTGGCCATTTTCTTTCTCAAAGAACACCTACCTGAGCAGGTCCACACTCCAATCTTCTTACCAAGTTTCCTCCAGAATATAAGGTACAAATCATCAAGATCTTGGGCTAATAATAATAATAATAATAATAATAGCAATAGTAATAATAAATGTCTTTATATTTATTTGTATTGTAGGAGCATTGAGGTAACTAACTTTTCTGACTATCCTCGTATGTCAAATCAATAAGATATTCCAACAATTTAATTACAGAGCTTTAAAAAAAAGTAGGGACAGAAAAACCAGAGCCAGAGAATTCAACATTCATCTTCCACTAATTGATGGGGCACCTAGACAGAAAGTCAGTAAATAAGGAAAAATTCTAAGTGAATCAAAAGCTATCAGGATTTTGATCTATTTGATATTTCTAGAACATTCCACAAATAAAATAGTATACAGACTCAGTGAACATAAAAGACTTACCAGTATAGAGCATGCTACAAACCCTTTATCAACCCTCAGTAAATTTATATGGATTTCAATATGAAAAAATGTGATTTATCACTCAAAGAGGTTAAATTGAAAAGAGTAATAGAAGGATATCTTTAAAACATGTCCCAAATATTAGCATACTAAATAATACATTTCCAATATACTAAGTAAGAACATAAAACAACCATGGGAACTCCTTCTTGAGCAGCCTGATCTTGTTCAGACAACTGTAGATACTGTAAATCAATACGCCCGGCAGCCAAATCATGTCCAGAAGTCAGCATGCACAGATCTCCCCAGCATCCACCAGCTCATGCATTCCTTTCACCCATTTTCTTCCTAAGCTTTGGGTTCTTTTATCCACAACTTAGTACTCAGTGTTACATCACAACTGATCAGCATTCCTTTCACCCCTTTTCTTCCTAAGCTTTGGATTGATTCATCCACAACTGAGCACTCAGTGTTACATCACAACTGATCAGCATTTTGACCAGTTGTAAGTCTCTGATTTATCCACTACCCACTTCAAAAGCAAACTTTTCTGATGAAAAATTGTGAGAGCAGCACAAATCTATGGAAATAAACATATATAATATTTAGAATGTAGTTTAGGTGGGTTTAAATTACAAGATATGAAAGGAGGGACTCTGTAAAGACCTCATAATGACTTACAGAGAGTGGCTGGTCACCTCCGTAGCCATCATATCCCTGCTGCATCTTGCCAGCAGGTCAGTATTGTAACATGCTGAAGCCAGCGGTGGGCCACATAATTGATGCTTTTCTCTCTCACACATTATGAAAGCTAGACAGCAGGGAAAGTTACTTGGTCAGTTCATAATTTATTTTTTTCTCTTCTACATTCAAAGTGAGTAGTTATTTTCAGCAATCAGTTTTTAGTGTTTAATTATTATAGTGGGCAACTAAGAGCAATGCAGTATCTGTTCTGTTTTGAATCCCTCTGGTGTCTCCTTGACCAATAACTGCTAAGGGACTATCCAATCATGGTACTGAGATTTTCACTTAATAGCCCAGGTATTCTGTGAGCAGCATTGTCTTCCCATGCAGGGCACTTCTGTTCAGTTTTTTTCTATAGCTTAACACAGATGCATTAATTCAGGATAGAATTTTTTCAGATGCAATTAATGTGTGTTGACTATATATTTGTTTTCTGAATAATCACCAAAGGATATTTTATGCAGTAAAATATTTTACTCTAATGGAAAACAAGGCATAGGCCTTTATTACATGTCAGAAAAAAATATATTTTCACTTCACTCACAGAATTGTTATTCACAGATTGTAAAAGCCTAATTAAGGGAATTTCACTTATTTCTACTACAAACTATTTGATGATTAGAGAAGTGGATTTAATGTAAAAGGTGTCATGAACTACACAATTTCAGAGATGTATTTTATGGAAGCTAAAGCATTGGCTTCTTTCCTGAAATTCCCACTCTGACAAAAGAGGCTCTCCTGTTATCTCCTATTTAGTAAGTGCCTGTTCCAGTTGATGAAAAAGTGCCACTGACCAGATTATGAGGCAGTTACAATATATGGAAATTTCCTAATTCGCTGGTCAATCTTTTTGATAAGACTTGCCTTAGACAGACTCTTATTACTTCTCCCATGGTGCTTCAGCAAACTTTCCTCCAGTGTATTTATTTACATATTGAAATACAAGAGTATGATTCTTAAACTCTTATAAATTCTTATAAATACAAGAGTATAATTATATAAGCCCACAGCCTCTGACTGACACAAAGACAGACCTCCAAACCCCACTCTTCTCACAGGGAACATGGTTGTTGTATTTATAACTGCTTGATCAGTAACTTACCTTCAGCTCTGAGATTCTCTGGATGTATTCATATGTATTTGAATGTCGGGAACCAAACTAAACTCATTTCCAAAGCTTAATACTTGGTGTCTTGTCATTTTTTAATCCTTTTAGTTAGTACAAATCTAATCCCTCCTGTAGGTGAGGTGAGAAAAGCACTCAGGCCCAGTTTTCAGAAAGAAAACTCATGTATAAAATATGTGCACTTTAGAAAACAATGCATCAAATACAGGCCAAGTTCCTTTCCAGCCTGCAGCCAAAGTGAGCTAACAGCCATTCAGGACAGAGAGAGCAAGGCTATAGTGGAACAAGGTGAAAAGAGTCCCGACCTCTGCCGTGAAGGAGAAACAACCGGGTGCAGTTGGGTAATGACTTCACAGTTCTCAGTTCTGAGAAGATGAAATGATCTAATTGTAATGAAATATTTAAAACCCTAAAGCAGGAAAGTAAGAAAAAAGCCACAGAGCAATGCAGTAATAAGAAGACTAAGGAAGGTGTGTTGACAGACAGGGGGCAGAGAGACCGCCTGTGCACAGAGGACCTGGGAGACTCTGCCTGAGGCCAGTGAGCAGGCTCTCACAGCAGAGGCGTTCTTCCACCAGAGTCCGCTGGCAGGGTTACACAAGGTTTGTTTTAACTTTTACTTATTTGGTTAGTATTTGCTTACTATCATGTGTGCAGGAGGTGACATGTTACAATGCACATGTGCAGGTTATAGGACAAGCTTCAGGGGGTCTGTTTTCCCCTTCCACCATGGGCTCAAATTCAGGGAGCCAAGCACATCTACCTAATGAGCTATCTCACTGGGCCTTGTTTTGTTTTAACATTACTGAAGGGAACTGTAATTCTACAAAGTGCTTCCAATGTATTGTCCAGTTCATTCATTTTTAGCAACTTTGCAAATTTGTTCAGCTTACAGCTTAGTTGCAGAAACTGTGCAACATAACAGAAAGGCACACGTTCCTTGTTTGTGGTCAGCCCTCGTCTTTTAATGCCAGCTTTTATACAGGTCTCATGATGTGAATGCTTCAGTAAAGTACGTTTGCCTATAAGGCATGAAATAGGACATAGATGTATTGTGTGAGTTTCTCAGCTCTCCAATAACTTACTCTCAATATATATTAAAGATAAAGCCTAATTCAAATTCAGAGCCGTGGGGGACGAAAGACAAAATGGAGCGAGCAGAGCAGCATACTTGATACTGTTCTGACCTGCACATAACATTGAGTTAGAATAAGTTAAGGTGCCAAAATCAGTAGCTTTTTGCATGAAAATTATCATGACATTACTTTTATAAAATAGATCTATTCTTCTTTCATTCATTCAGCTTATTGAGTGAGAGAGGCAAATAATGACATCAATGGATATACTGTTTGCTACAGGAAGTATCTAGTCATGACAAAGGGTGAACACAATTTTAGATATTGGCTTTGGATGTTTTACTCTACATTCCAAATGGCCACTACTAAACAAAGTCTAAGGAAATTAGATCTGTCCAAAAACTGTTCTTACAGGATATTGATTACCTTATCAAAGTTAGTTCATGAGAGGACAAACCAAGTCTTCAATTTCTTCAAATATGGATCTCTCTAACATATTATAGTATGACTTGATTTATAATATTGTAATGTTAATGATCAATAATGATCATAAATGTAAAGGCTCCTTAAATACTAACTCTCAAGATATGCTTAAGTTCATCACTATTTAACTTTTAAAAGATAATAAATCAATGCTAATTCCACTGAGAGGGAAATCAGAATCCACTCTAAGGAATGAAATACACATATCATCAAGCTGTTGTTTTTATTTAAGTGATGAATTTGATGATTAATTACTTAAGCCATTTGTTCAAAGAATGAGTTGAATGCTAACAAAGTCTGAATGTAAAACAGTAATTCTGGAAACAGCAATAGATCCCATGGTTTCTCTGACAATGAGAGAAAGGTTGTACATCCAAGTATACTGCAATAATTTTCTATTTATCAGCCAAACACACCCTGTCTAATCTGTCCTCTCTGCTAGTGTGTCTGTAATATCACTCTAATTCCTCCTAAAATATGAATGGCAGTGCATAATAAATTTACACAAAAAACAAATTTCCATAGTGCCTCATCATGAATTCATACTTGGCAGTTCTTGCTAGTAATTTCTCATTCTAAATCCCTGAGAAGAGTCTTCAGTGCATGAGGCAATACAGATGACTGGTGATATGAGGGGTACAAATTCGTGCGTCTAACACCAATGTTCATGTATTAAACGCTTCATAAGAAGTTCCCCAAAGCCCTTTGAAGATTATCTAACAGGATTTAAAATGTCACCACTGCTAAAAAGCTCACAAGCCCATGTCATCTCTCTTTTCATGTACCGATGTCAAGTGAGAATTTGCAATCTTCAGACTGAGACGACAACTCAGTGGGTAAGAGCACTTGACAGACAAACATGAGGACTTTTGGGCTTTGGCACCTACAAGAAAAACAAGGCATGGCCAAGTATGTCTGTAATCAAATACTGTGGGTGGTGGAGACAAGAGAATCCTCGGGACTTGTTAACCAGTCAGACTAACTGAAAGGGCAAGTTCTTGGTTTAGTTAATAAGGTAGAGTGAGATAGAACAGAACACCTGGTGTCCTCCTCTGGCCTAAAATGGAGAAAATATCAATGGGGTAACAGGGAAAGGCAAATGGGTAATGCAGTGATTTATGTAAACCTAACAGAAGCTGCATTCGATCAATGAAAAGAAGCTCCATCTTTAGGATTGAGCTCTCATCCATATGGTTCATTACAAGATGACTGTCATTCAACTAAGCCTGTTATTGACCCATCCTGTGTTAGGTTAGCAGAGTGCAAGGATTGGCAGTTTGTAGTGCAGGCCTTGTATGCAGTTTTACACAGGAAAGACACACACACATGCACACACACACACACACACACACACACACACACACACACGCACACACACAAAACCTATTTTTTAGTTTATTTAATAAAAATACAGTCAATGAAGCTAAAATAAACAATGTGACCCTAAAGGCATTTGTCACCAAAACAGAACAATGAAGTGAAGTAAAGCCTGTGATGTGGAGCACCTGAGCTGGATCTGACCTGACCTCCTTCCTGAGGAGTAGCTGTCTGAGTTCCATAAGGTGCTGTACGAGCTTCCGAGGGAGGGAAGACAGCTGGGCTTCCACACAGCTGTGATGCCTGTGATTCACAACGGCCAACGAACACTGCAAGATTTCCCTATGGGCAGGTACTCATGTCTTGGTGATAACAAACAGCTGTCTGACTAGACTTAAGGCCAGTTCAGCAGGAGGTAAGTCATGCCTGGTGATGGAAACATACCCAACTTCCTAGGGTTAGAGAGGTCATGGATCTTGGAGGAGAATCTCTTACAGCCACTTCACTAAACCAGCATAATCCCTAACTGCATTCAAAAAACTGAAAACCTCAACAATATGACTACATAAGTAAGACCCAGATAGACATACTAACTTGGAAAGGGGAATCTCACAGGACCCCACCCCTAAAGAGCTACAGTCAGCTATGAAAGGCTGAGAAACTGACAAGCAGTCTTCCCTACAGATAAGACCCTAATCAATTATCCAATACCAACCGATCAGCCCTGAAACTGTACACATACAAGCAATGCCTAAGTGAATTCAGAAAATCGTGTTCATATATTTATGTGCATATATAACAACAACAATTGAAAAGGAAGCCATGGATTGAGAGGGAGTACAGTGAAGGAGGAGAGATTCGAGACAGTCTGAAGGGAGGAAAGTGACCGGAGAAATTATGTAATTATATTTTAATTCCAAAAAATTGAAAGAGAAGAGGAGGCTGTGGAATGAAGCAGTGTTTCCAAACTGTACATCTGATGAAGAATTAGTATTCAAAATAAGTATCACATTTACACAGCTGACTGACAAGCTCTGTAACTGAGAAGGCCCAGGCAGCAGAGCAGACAGGAAACAGCAGCCTCCTTTGGCTCAAGCATAGCTTTGTTATTTTGGGTTCACCTTTGGCATTCCAATCCTTACTAAATGACAATTAAATAGGAAAATCTAACTCCTGTTTTACTATTATATAGCAATCCAAGGAGTATTGGTTTTAATGAACATATTTTAGAAAACATATTTTTGAAGATTGATATTACATTCATATATTTTTCTGAGCTATAATCTCTGAATGAAAATTCTTAGTAGAGAAAGTAGTTCCTTTCAGTAAGTAAAATGCAAACAACACTATTTCCATACATTTTACATGTAGTATGTATTTTATTTAAAAATCCTATGCAGTTAACTAGAAACAGACTATGGGGAACAAATCACTCAGCAGAAACACTGTCTTGTGGTCACCATACCTTTATGGCTGTGGGTGTCTAGAAAGTGCATTTTTCAGTAGGTTGTTAACACTTCTTGAATATTGTTTTCCGATAAAACATTGGCTATAGTGCAGACAGGAAATAATATTACAAAAACTGCCTACACTTTGCTCTGTTCAATCTTAGTACTTTTAGAAGCTGTATTAGTCTCTCTATAGGATTCACGGAACAAGTGCTTTAGTCTGGTGTAGTATTGATCACATAGAATAAATCTAGTCTTCACTGCCTATCCACCCAGTTTTCTTTTGCTGAAAGATTGCCGAACAAGTTCTAGTCTTTTACTAAGTTTACTTAACAAAATTTAAATTTGTGAAATTCTGTTAGTACTCCATTCTTCACGTCTCTATGGCTAAAATGTCCCCTTTCCATTTCTGGTATAGTTTATACACTAGTCCAAAATTATATTTTGATGCTTTTTAAATTTTAAAAATGTTATTTTCCTTTATGAAATGTGTATGAAAGCACATAGTGAAAACATCAGGATTACTCAAGTTCCTGTTTTTTTTTACTCTCAGGAGTAATATATTGTAGATTTTTCGAATTCAAATGCAGAAATGAATTATTACAGATATTTTGGCATCTGGTTCCTAACAATGGAAGATGATATTAAAACCTATCATAAACAGAGTCAGCTGAATAGAATATGAATCAGTTACCTTTCCTATTTAACTAGCTGCTGAAAAGTATGAGATTTTACTCTCTCTCTCTTTGTCTCTCTGTGTGCATGTGTGTGTGTGTGTACATCAAAAAGGAATGAAAACAAAGACTGTCTATGCTACAATGCACATATTTTATTTCACAGATTAATTAGAATTTAAACTGGAGGTTGATGACTTTGGTACCTTTTCCTAGGTACTAATAAATCTGCAGAAGGAACAGATGTATAGACATGTATAGAACATGTACAGACAACCAGACATCAGCAACTAGGCAGACATGAGAGACCCTCAGTGAACATGATAGTCCATTGTTCCTGAGGATAATGATCAAGCATGAAGGCCTCCTGAAGGATGAAACACTTGAACTGAGTCTTGAAAATCCAATTACTATTGTATGGCAAATCTACTCGTGTAATAGGTCTCATGGTCCCCAATGATCTGAAATACTAAAATTTTGGATGTGTGAAGGGGAATCATGAGCAGCTGGGTATGTTTGTTTTCAACAGATATATTGTAAAGATGACATTGTAAGTATATCATAAAAATTACAACAAGATCAGTAAGAAATAAGGCTAAGGGAGGTATCCTCCTGTGACATATCAGTGGCAACAGCCTGAGAAATTTTGGACTCTAAGTTGTGGAAGCCCTACTCATATTTGTGTCATATAAGGATAACATCAGAAACAATTATGAATCAACAAAGAAATTTTATCTGATGATTCCATAACAAAACTAATATTGTGTATTCTAGTTTAGAATTTTAACATAATTAGTTAAACAACAACAAAGGAAATACTGTGAAGTATAGACTGAATGCAGGATTGGAGCCAGGTGGTTGTAGGTAGACATTCTTATAATGATCTAAGCGGGGAAGTTGGAGAGCAAGCTGAGACAAATGGAATGAAATGATGAAGAAAAGAATGAGCTATACATGAGAAACAGAAAAACCCATGGAGCTGTTTTCCAAGTAGAAATCTAATCAGGAAGACACTTTCTAGGGCTTTGGTTCTAATGTAGGGGTAAAATAAAGATGCAGGATAGAAACAGTAGGAATAAGTGGGACAAAATGTCAGGATGAGTATGTATGTGGTCTTCCAGACTACACCCTGTAACCATAAATTTTATTTAATCTAAACACCCATTACCTAAGACCCAATCATAACCCTTTTTGAAAAGATACAAAGCTGTGGGTCCTTGAGGGCAACTGGTCAGCCATCTGTCAGCAGGCAACAGTCACTCAGTGGAAACCTGGCTCTGGCATTATTATGGCTACTTCACTTCAGCTTGGCTCAGCTTCTTCTAGGCCTAGCATAGCTGCTGTCCACTGGCTTGGGTGGCCAGCTTGCATCAGCCTCTCAGATTGGCATTGGCTTCCTCAGTCAGCTGAGAGACTGTTACTTTGATGCCTCCCTCACCCTGTCTGTTTGAACTAGCTGAACCCCACAGTGCAGCTCTTTCATTTAAGGTCTCCTCAGAGCATGTGTGAACTTTGCATCTCTCTCACTTGCTAGGCGGCTGTGGGTCTATGGCCGAATGTAGCCTCAGGGTTCTCTGCTCCTCATCATCCATCCTCATGGCTTTTTTGCCACCTCAGTCCCTGACAGTTCTTAGGTCTTTTCAGACTTGCTCCTCGGCAAGGTGCTGTCGCCTTCCTTTACTATGAATGATCCAAGCACAGTACTTCACTCTACCATTCTCCAGGCCAATGATGTCACTTGAGGCCTTGGAGCTTGTCAGATATTGCAGGTCTGCTTCACACACACCTTTGCCTCTTGCTCTCAGGCTATCAGCCCCAAACCCTTAAATAGGGCATTGTTCTTGCAGTAATAGGCATCTCAAGTGCTTTCTCAAGGACCCCAGCCACCCCTTCCACAAGACTTGCTGTCTCTCAGTCAGGGTCCTTGGCCATGCCTTTCATCGGGCCCTTGTCTCTGAAGTCTCCTCACAGTCCATTCTGCAGCCTCAGTCCAATCTGGCCTCCACCCACCTAGACAGCAATCTTTCTTGTGTCTTTCAAAATCTGACAGTGTCCAGCAGCTGAACAGTGTTGAGAAGCAATGCCAATCCAAAAGCCCTATCCAGCTTCCTGGGCTCTCCTTCTCATACAGAGATCCTTCTCATTGGTTGCTCAGGGCCACAGGTACTCCCAGGTGTCAGGCTGACCTGCATTCCCCTCAAGAGACTGTTCTTCAGAATCCCCCACATATTCCCCAATAACTCCCATTACAACACCCAACTCATTAATTCTCAGGAAAAGTCCCAGAGCTCACCATGGAATTAGTTATAGCCACAAGAAAATTCTGTCAAAATCAGAGAAATCAAAGAAAAATCAACAAAAGGAAAAGGCACAAGCTTTCAAGCTCCCAAGTTGACAAATGTCAATAACATATGCTCAGTTCTTCCAGTAATGTGCCGAGTAATTTGTGAAGAGCTCTGTCTACCAGTGAGGCTCATCAGAGACTCAACAGCACATATTTTCCCTAAAGTGCGTCATATAGACAGATATCCTAGCACAGGCTCCACTTAAAGAAGAAAAATAATTGTTCAGTTTATGGTTGAATCTGAAAAACTATTTCCTAAATTTGTTTGGTAAAAGCTTGGTGGAATTGCATTGCAAAATATTCACAAAGTCAGTAATTGTACCATAAGGGTTCTAGCCTCATCAATGGATTAATCTCCTAATGGAGTCATAACTCAATTGGCCATTAGGAGAAGATGGAGACTTAGGAGGCAAGGTCTAGTTGAAGTAGTTGAAAAGAGTAGATCCTTGGGAGCATGTCTTTAATATCTCCCTCTCTCTCTCTCTGTCTCTATCTCTCTCTCTACTTCTCTTTGTCTCTCTGACTCTCTCTGTCCTTCTGTCTCTCCCTATCTCTGTCTATAGATAGATAGATAGTTAGATAGATAGATAGAGATATCTCCTCCCCTATCAATCTGTAATGAGATTGACAGTTTTGTCCCCCATGCACACTACACAAGGATGCTTTTTTTTTTTTTAAGTGTATTTCTTTTTTTTTTTACTTTATTTTTTATTTCTTCAAGTTACATCTCAATTGAAATCCCCTCCCTACCCCGCCTCCAGTCCCACCCTCCCACCCTCTTCCGCCTTAACCCACCCATCCCCTTCCTTTTTTTTTAAGTTTAAGATATATCTTTTCCCCCCAACAGCTCCCCCTTTCAGTCCAACAAATGGCTCTTACTCCTATAATAATAAATACAATACAAAACAACAAGGATGCTTTGTACAGACTTAGAAACAATTCAGTCAAACACAGAGGGCCTGAGAACTCTGATATCAATAGTCAAATAGTTATTTTCTCCTTTTAAATTTATTTTCTCAAGTGTTTTTACTCACATTGGTGGGAAGCTGTCTAGTATATTCAACACAAAGCACGTTATTTGAAGAAACAGTCCCAGCACAATGATCTACTCTTAGCATTAGAATGAAGCATTTGAAAAGCTTCAAACTCATATAGAAAATCATTTGCTATCAAAAATCTTAGGTGTCAACCAAAGACCAGCCTTGCGCATGAGTCTTTGAGAACCATGGTCTCAAGATCATTATGCCAATTCCTGTACAGTGTAAGAACAAAAAACGGTTTGATAGTTTATGCTCCCATGGCATGAGGTGAATTGATAACCAAAAATGGTGGTGAAGCTTTTAAAAGAACTGTGGTGAATCCTCGCCCTGGAATGAAAGATTATGAAAGTCAGGATTAGATGCTAACCGTGGTCCTGAATTTACTGAGTTGACTTTACTGTGTTGAACTTGCACATCTGCGCATTATGCTCCAGCACTGAGGCATGAGATGTGCCTGTGCACGGGGTTTGAGAACGGCCATCACGGAGGTGAGAACCGTGCAGATCCTTGCCTGCATGAACGAAATAAGGCCTCACGTGTTTAATTAAGTATGACAATGGTGGTTGTGTAATTCTCATTTATTTCATGATTCATCAAGAAAATAGTGTATTTAAATCCATAGTACAGGCTGAGAGGCTACAATCAGTGGCACCCTCATACATCATATTTGTCCAGTTCCTTTTTATATATAAAGGAAGACAATATGCACTCTTGTATGCACAGAATGAAAAAGACATTTGAATCTTTATTCCATTTACTGTTGAATTAAAAACATAAATCAAACAAGAAAGTTATTATAAGTGTGTTATTGTGTAAGGCAGAAATTAGTGTCTTACTCTCTCCTTGATATAACAAAAGTTCTCACTGGGGATAAAAAATCAGAATGTTTGGGTTGATGTTAAACTTTCTTATTTTGAAACGTTTCAGAACAGATGTAACTCATGACTCAGTTTAACTACAGAAAATATAACTGAAGAAGAACCTGTACCTGAGACTGCCCCAGCATATCCAGCCATCCACATCCATCTACTCTCTTCTGTGACAAGACTCTGCAAGTTCAGGTGAAGCCTCCCTTAATGCACTCTAAAGAACACAGTCATCACAGGTGAGATCAGCATCATCACTATAGTGCAGTCCGTGTGACAGTCTTTCAGAGTATGACTACAGAAGGCACAGAAAAGGGGGAATAACGATGGTTTTGTGCCCTAGACACCTGGAGGATGTCTGTGAGCTAGCTACTACTGCATGAATTGTGTCCATTATGGAGTTTCAGTGAGGATCTCGGTAGTCCTTGCAGGACTGTATTCTTTTTAAATTTTTGCCTCCTTGTTTTTGGTTTGGGGAAGGTGACCCAGAAGCCATGATAGCATACGTGGCACTGTACCCATGTCCATATGCCTCATGAGCCTGCGTATTTGAGAACTGCTGAGAATCAGACTGTCTGTGTGTCTTTGTCTAGCTCACTCATCTCTCTCTGTCTTCCCACTCATGACAGAATAGCAGCTACATGTTGAGGAGACAGGATAAAGTAGAAGAGTCTTTATTATTTGGCTTCAGTGTTGTTTGACCCATGTTCATCCTTAACTGTGTAAAACTTGGAGATTCTGAGTAAGTTTATCTACCAAAACATGGTCAGACTTGCCCCATGTTGTAGCTTCTCTTTAGAGATTACAGTTCTTCAATATACTCTTCAGTAGGTTCTGTGAGATGTTTCCTGAGTCTGTGGGAGTACTGCATTTCCATCAAGTCTCAGAAGGCATCAATACAAAAATATGAAGGATATCACTTTTAACTCAACCTGTATCAGATGCCAAGTCTTAGATTGAAGAAATGCATCTAGATAGAAAAAAAAAAAGCTGTGAGAGTGAGTGCACCTTCCGATAAGGGGCATTTAAAAGAACAATATACTTCTGACCAGCCCTGGCAGCATGCATTAGAAGGCAGTCAGATATCATGTCCCTTTGTGAAGTAGTTTAGAATCATCAAGGCTATGACATAGCTATCCACATCTTCTCTAAGTTCTACATGCAAAAATAAGTATGTTCTTTAAATGTCAAAAACTTCCAGTGTAAAGAATAAAAATATTTTTATTCTTGTTAAAAATAAAAAATTATATTTAACAGTCTGGGTATATAAAATTCTGCAATTTTTGCTAATTAGAAACAGTGGTTATGAGGAGTCGAGCCATGAAATGAGTGAACAGTAAGTACTTGGAGAGCAGACTTACTGAAATGAAAAATATTTATAATAGTTATGGTGACATCCTGCTGAACTGAGGAACAGAATTATAAAATCATAGAATGGTAGAATACAAAAATCATCCAAATGACAATGACCCTAAGAATTAAACAATACAAAAGTAAGTCATCACCTCAACTGTTACTTACAATTAGCCTCCCACAATGATCATCATATGCTGACTTCCTCCTCTAACTTGACAATTTAATGGGCCAAAATAGAGGATGTAAGAGCAAAATGTCCTAGCTTGTACAAAATAAAAATAATTGACCAGTCGACACAGTGTCCTCTGGCAGTTTATAAGGGACACTTGGATTCTACCATTTCATTTTGCATAAACTAGGGCATTCTGTAAGAGTCTTTGAAATGAGTTTAAGTTTTGCATCTCAAGAGAAGTCAATGAACTCACATCGACTAAGAGTAGGACTTTCCAACTTATAGTCCATGATGAACAGCTCAGATAGAGCGCAGGGGGATCAGGCATGAGAGAAATGTGACCACTGATTAGGTGTCTGGGTTTGTTCTTGCCTCCTCAGCTTGGTTGGGAGGAGCAGCATACACAGGTCTGATGGGAGGCAAAGCTCTTCTGATCTTGGTGGAAACTAGGCTGTCAGTGGTGTTTGGCATAAACACACACATCTATCACCTGCATTTAATACTGCACTAGGAAAACAAGTCTCATCTTTTACTGAACCATTGGCTCCCTTGTTTACTGGGCAGATGCTAGCCACTCAGGATGTGCTCATTGATAATGCATATCGTAACCTAACCTTTAAAAAAATAGCAACTTCAAAAGAAAAGAGAAGAAAATGCAACTTCAATGTACTTTAGTTATCACATATAGCAATAAGAATATCCAATCCATGTCTTAGTGGAAAGTTAGCAGAAGATATTAGGCACATGTGTACTTAAAGATAATGTATTAGTTATATTCACATTAGTATTTAACTCCATTACCTTTGGCCTTTTGTTTGTTTCCATCTTGTATCTAAGAATCAGCTCAACATGGTCTAATGTATGGAGAGAAATTAGGAACTGTCCAGGCAACCAGTTTTCTTAGTTTTGGAAGCTGCTGGCCCTGAACTTCCTGTATAATCAGATATATTTATCCTTCCCAGGTCTCTGAGGTGGTTGAAGACTACATAGTTATAGTGTCATAGTTAAATTTTGAGTTGTTTAGGAATTAAGAGGGTGTTCTGGATCTAAGAAGATGTTTTTAAAATGGTGATGTAAGTTAGAATGGAAGCTGGGTTGGATATAGAACTTCAAACTCATGGAGATGGTTGCATAATAGAATGATAAAGTCAGTTGCCAAATACGTATGGACTGGACATTGGGAATGAATGCTAAGCCTTATAATTTTCATAATTGTGGCCTAATTGTTTTTGTTGTTTTGTATTGTATTTGTTGTTATATGAAAAACAGTCATTTGTTGGACTGAAAGGGGGAGCTTTTGGGGGGGAAGATATACCTTAAACTTTAAAAAAAGGAAGTGAATGGGGGGGTTGAAGAGGAAGAGGATGGGAGGGTGGGCCCAAAGGGGGATTAGGGAGGAGATTGCGATTGCAACGTGAAGTTGTATTCCTTTTGACAGCAACTGTCACAAACTGTTTAGGATAATTAAGAAATGCAAGTGGATAGTCATTCAAACTTATGATTTTATTAGGATAATTAAGTTAGTTAATCTCAGATGTTTTCTAAATTAATCAGATACTAAGTTGTTAGAGACAAGCAACATTTGCTTACTCAATGGAGATGGATAGATGGTCTTCAAAAATCTCAAGAGATCTGTAGAATATGATGGCCTTTAAAGATATTTTTATTATTTTAAAGATTGTTTGACATGATATGGTCAGCTCCTGACAGTTCCCATTGGAACTGGAAGGAGATGATGAGCATCAAAAAATCTTCATCAGGAAATAATTCCTACTGGGCAGAAGTGCCCCTGCTCTCTCAACAGACTATATATAGTCCAAAGATGGACCAAAGCTTCAATGCAGGTAAATTGATGGCCTGATTCTGCAAAGACAGAATGGACAAATCTTATTTCCTGCTCCAAAACTAAG
The DNA here is from genome assembly GCA_907164525.1 of Lophiomys imhausi. Taxonomy (NCBI): domain Eukaryota; kingdom Metazoa; phylum Chordata; class Mammalia; order Rodentia; family Muridae; genus Lophiomys; species Lophiomys imhausi. The sequence continues at coordinate 77,538 of CAJQZJ010034157.1, read as the reverse complement.
TCTGTGAGATATGCTTGGCCAGAAGGCTGAAGATGATGCTACAATGTTATAGAAATTGGGGACTATCTAGGCACCCAGTTTTCTGTCATTTCATAGTTTTGAAAGTTGCTTGCTCTACACTTCCTGTATATTCAGATATATTTATCCTTCTCAGGTTTCTGATGTGATTGAAGACTACATAGTTATAGCCTCACAATAAGTTTTAAGCCATCTAGCGATTAAAAGATGTTTTAAGGTTAAGATGATTTAGTTAATTACATAAGTTAGGATGGAGGTTGAATTAGGTATAGATGCTTAAACTCATCAAGAGAGATATGTAATAGAATATATTTCCTAGTTGACTAGTCAAATACATATGTACTGGACATTGAGAATGTATGTCACATCTTTTAGTTTTCATAATTGTTTTTATGGTATTTATTGTTATTGTTACTGTATTGTGTTTATTGTTGTATTTATTTTTATTAAGAAAAGGAGCCTTTTGTTAGACTTAAAGGGGGAGATGTTGAGGGGAAGGTCTAATAACATTGTTTCTGATAGGCTGCATTCAATGCTGAGATCTGGTTACTGCCCCTTCTGAGGCATTCTCTTGATTGGTTAATAAAAGTCACTTATGGAAAATTAGCTAGGCAAAAAGAATATAGGAAGGCAGGACTTCCTGATATTAGAACAGGAACCCTGTGTTTTATACAGAGGATTAGTTCATTCCAGCCAGGGGCAGGAAGAAGGAGGACACACACCATGGATTAGAAAAAAGAACCTCATTCCACATGGCCAGGAACATCAGCATAGCATGGAGAAGAGCAGTGTAAGGGGGCGTATGTATATATGGGGGTCATATTTGGGTAATAGAATTGAGAACTAGCTTAGATGGGCCAAGATTGCTCAATTCAGGCCAAGGCTTGTTAAAATCCATTATGTGTCTGTGTGCTCATTTATAATGGTGGGTTAAGGATTAACAACTGCTGACCAATTAAATATAATCTAAATACTGGTTTTTGAAAAAAGGTGAGTGAGATAAGTTTCCTCATCTATGTTCATAGCAGCCTTATTTGTAGTAGCTAGAAACTGGAAACAACCCAGATTTCCCTCAACCGAAGAATGGATTAAAAAACTGGTACATCTACACAATGGAATACTACTCAGCTATCAGAAACAATTAAATTATGCAATTTGCAGCCAAATGGATGGAACTAGAGAAGCTCATCCTGAGTGAGCTAACCCAGACTCAGAAGGATGCACCTGGCATCTATTCACTTATAGTAGGATTTTACCTATATAGTACAGGATATCTATACTACAACCAACACACCAAAGGGAACATGGACATAGACTTTTATTTTTTCCCTGTCAATGAGACACTTTTCCCTAGTGGTACTGCCTTGTAGGCCCCCAGTGTATGAGGAGGCTCTTGGCCCTCATATGACTGCTGAACTGGGGTGGGGGACTGTTATGTAGGGACACTCCACTCCAGAGGAGTAGGATGGAAAGGTTAGGGGTTAGAGGGTGGGAGGGCGGGACTGGGAGGGGTGGAAAGAGGACACTATGATGGAGATGTAACTTGAAGCAATAAATAAATAAAATTTTTTAAAAAGGAAGTGGATGGGGGGAGGGGGGAGAGGGTGGGAGGGTGGGACCAGAGGGGGGAGTAGGGAGGGGATTGTGATTGAGATGTAACTTAAAGAAATAAATAATAATAATAATAATAATAAATAAAAATAAAAAGAATCAGATCAACAAACTCAGTCACTTTCTCCATTGGATGCTGCTCATATGTCAGTATTCTGTGTTAAATATATATATTTGTTAAACATTTCAAATAGGACTCATAGACTGAGATTAGAAGCATAGTATTAATGATAGTATTTAAAACTAACCCAAATGAATTTATTTGCATTATAGAATTACAGATTACTGTAAACAGTGATTTTTTTTTCACCAGAACATAGAATGCTACTGGCACATGCTGTGTAGGCTCCAGGTGAACCATATGGTTCCATATGGGAGGCTCCATCGCAAACCTGACATGCTGTGCCAGTACTAATGACATCAAGACAATCTGGCTTACACCTAATCCAAAATTCAGATTATCTACTGGTCAATAACTATATTAGACTCACGCTGTATAACAGAACAGGAACACAGATTGGATGACATAAATAAGAATTTGTTTTCTCAGTTCTAGAAGATAGAACGCTTAGATCAAGGTCCCACCATGACTAATTTTGGTGAGAGGGCTATCTGTTTTTAGTGTATAGGTGGCTTCTCTTCCATTGTTTTATCACCCGAGGCCAGAAAGAACAGGGGAGAAATCTCTCTCTGGAGTCTTGTCTTATAAAAACACTAATGTCAACATGAGGGCCTCATCCCCATGACTTCAGCTAAATTTAACTGCCTCACAAAGGTCTGACTTTTAATTACTATCCCCTTAGAAGTTAATGCTTTGCCAACAAAGTTTGAGGGGACCCAATGCAGGTCATGCCAGAAATTTAAAATAATATTAAAACTAGTAATAACATACATTCAAGAAAACTGCACATTAATTAAATAACTGTGAAAACATTGTGAATGATGCATTTGGGATATGGAATATGGGAATCTTAGTTCCTAGTCCTGGAGAGATGGCTCAGAACTGAAGAGCACTTGCTGCTCTTTTAGAAGACCCAAGATCAGTAGCCAACACCCACATTGGGCAGCTCACAACCACCTATAACTTCATCCCCAGATGATCTGACACCTCTTCTGGCCTCCACAGGTACTACCACATGTGGCATACCTACACACACACACACACACACACACACACACACACACACACACACACACATACACACGATTTCTTTAAAATATCAGAAAGCTAAACCTATCCAAAAAACATACTCCAGAAGTTAGTTAAAATGAAGACTCTGATAAACTTGGATTTATTTGTTATTTTTATATTTCTATGTGATTCAAGGGATTTAAAATAAACCAGACACTTTAAGGTTCTTTACTCATAATTTTTCCAACTTAGACTACCAGCTGGCTAGCCGTGGATGGTGGAGTCTCTGACTCTCCCACTGGTGCTAAATTTGGTTTTCCAGATTACTCTGGTTTTCTTGGGATGAGATTGATGTTCTTCACTATCTATATACATGTCACTACTTGACTTCCCTGTACCATGAGCATTAAAATGTCATAAGCCACCGAACAGGTAAATTGAAAGTGGAAGGAGACCTGCCGGGAAAGTGATAAAGTAGTAATTGCATTAGAGAACATATGCAGCTTCAAGATGGTGCCTGAAAATTTTCTTCCCTGAACATTTTTCTGTATCAGCTTATGTCTTTTGGTTTAAACTAGCTGAAGTGAAATAACAATGTGTGGGAATTGAGGATGGCCCTCTTACTCTAATGAGTGGTATGTACCTCCTTCTATGGAAAGCTAACAGCTTCAACTTTGATTGCTTAAACTTCTAAAGTTACTGTCATGTTTTATATCATTTTCTCTCCTTTACTCTGACACTGTCTTCTTGCTCATATCCTCCACCAAACATAAAGCCATCTACAGCTCCAGTCTCTTTCACACTGTTCTCTCACCATTATCATGTGGGTCTGTTCCTCTGCTGGGTGGAAATTCTTCTAATCAAGGTCACCCAGGAGTCAAGATGCCCAATGGGCACATTCCCCTTTGAAACAGTGATGTCATTCTCGGTACTCTTTTCATCAGATCCAGTGTTACCATCCTCCTCTGATCTTCAGTTACCACTCTACCTCTCCATCTTCTGTGTTTCTTCACCAATAAATGTCCGCATCTCAAAAGGTCTGAAATTGCCATGTTTCCTCAGCTCTTGTATATTTTCCTGTAATTGTCACACCTCTTTATCTATCCCTTAAACTTGAAGTGTATCAAACCTGTATCATCATGACAACACTGAGTACCAGACACATTTTCACTTCTCACTTCCACATTTCTATTCACATTCAAGTTATTTTTACTCATTTTCCCTAGTCACAGCTACCAACCCTTACCAATCATGATCTCTGACTTTCCTCCTGTCAATATATAGGACATCCATTTTCCCATTTGCTTGGGGTACAACCATTCTTTGATAGCAGGGCTATGGTATGCCACCATATTTCACAGAATACTCAAGAGACTTTCTTCTAGGTGTGGCAGCAATAGCACCACCAAGTTGTTCAGTGAACATTTAACACAGCTTCATAGGTTGTCAACATCCTCCTCCTCCCTAATCGTCAGTATTCAGATGATCACCCAGAATGCTTGGCCTTGCTTATGGAATTCCTCCTGTACATGTACATTTCCTCAGCCATTCATGACTAAGTCTATTATTATCTTTACACTGGACAAGGAATCCAGTTTTTCATTCTTGTTCTGTCAGTCTAGGCCTCCAGTCTATGTAGTCAGTGCAATGTTTATAAACATAGTTCAGTTGCTTCAAGTCTGTGGTGGTGTCATGCTGTAGATGAGGGACAAACTACCCTGTTCCAAATCCTCATGGTCTCCCCTCAGGAAAAGGATTTGCTGGCCTCCTTCCTCTGTTCCCCAGTGTGTCAGGCTGTCTCCTATCTCCTTTCCTCCACAGAGAATAGTCCTGCTCCACTGTCATCCTCCACTCATGGCCAAGACAAAGCTCAGGGGTGGGTGTTCCCCACTGTCACAAGGGTGAGCTTCATGGTGATTGCAGATTGCACTGGTTTGGATCTTGAAAGTCTCCTAAGTGCTCACATGTTCAGAGCTTCAACACTGTTAAGAGGTGATTGACACTTTGTGGAAACAAGGTCTGGTAGAAAGAAGTTAGGTCATTGGGGGTTAGCCCTTGAAGGGAATATTGGAACCCAGTCCTTCTTCTAGTCTTTCTCTCTTTGCTTGTTGGCTCTATGAGGTACAGCCCCTTCCACTATTCATTTTCATTGCAGTGTTTCAGGCCCAAAGAACAGAACCAAGAGACCCTTGATGGAAAGACTGAATCCTTGATGAACCAAAACAAGCTTTTCTTCTTATGAATTATTTAAAGGCCTTTGTCCAGTAACAGAAAGCTAACAAGTAGGAGTTATCTCTGCAGAATAAATCAATGTTTTGTTCACTAGTGTATCCCTAGAATCCACACAAAACTTAACATGTAATAAATGCTTTACAAATTACTGCTGTAATGTTGTTCTCCTTTTTTAGAACACCAGACAATTACTTTTAAATTAAACGGCAATTTAAAATGTTAATAAGATTATTAAAAAGCTTCAATTTTTAATATATTATTCACATGGATCAAAGAGTCTTCTCTTAATGAAGAATGAATTCCAGAATAACTTTAAAAATTAAAATGTATACATGTACATGAGTGCCTATGTGCATGACTATGTGTGAATATGTCTGTGTGTATGTGTGCCTGCATGTATGTGTAAAAGCCTGTATATGTGCATTTTGTTTGTTTTATTTTGCTTTGTTTTAACATTTGAAGCAAGGTCTCATGTAGCTTTGGCTGACCTCAAACTTACTATGTAGCTGAGGATAGCCTTGAACTCCTAATGCTTTTTCCTCTACCTCCCAGGTGCTAGGAGAGCAGGCTATATCACCATGCCTACCTTTAACCTATTTTTCTGAAGTTAGCGTTTGCAACCTCCAACTTCAAATTCACAATGGCAAGTTATTTTGCTCCTGCAGAGAATTGTGTGACAGCATTTTTGAAGAAGACAAAGTGGTATCTTTTATAGTTCAAAATGTATTTCTTATTGAAATCCATGTGATTAAATCTCCCTAAGGGAGGAGTAGCTCGATTCATCAGTCATAAGGCCCATAATTTACAAATGCTGTAGATTTTAATATATGCTTATTGTTGTCAGAGACACCTAACATTAAAATAGCATAGAACTCAGTTTTCTTTGTTCTTTTTCCTGTCCAAGGAGAACTGT